>SJYT01075509.1:469637-479764 GCA_006410635.1 Cephalophus harveyi
TATGACCTAAATCAAATCCCTTATGATTATACAGTGGAAGTGAGAAATAGATTTAAGGGCCTAGATCTGATAGATAGAGTGCCTGATGAACTATGGAATGAGGTTCGTGACATTGTACAGGAGACAGGGATCAAGACCATCCCCATGGAAAAGAAATGCAAAAAAGCAAGGTGGCTGTCTGGGGAGGCCTTACAAATAGCTGTGAAAAGAAGAGAGGTGAAAAGCAAAGGAGAAAAGGAAAGATATAAGCACCTGAATGCAGAGTTCCAAAGAATAGCAAGAAGAGATAAGAAAGCCTTCTTCAGCGATCAATGCAAAGACTGCCAATAGTTACCCTTTAAAGTCTCCACACTTCACTTCTGGTGTTACACACTCCCATTGCTGCTACCACTGCCTGTATACTGACACTCTTCAATAACACCTTTATCCCTCTGCAACATTGCCACTTGGAAATTTCAACCCTCAAATTCAATTTTAAAATTCTGTCAATACCTTAATAACATCTTTTGAGGCCTATTACTATTCCTCAATCTCCACAACCTGAATCTCCCTGGCAATCTGGGAACCAATCACTCAGCAACAGCTATATATATGCCAGACACTGTTCTAAGAACTTGCAATATCCCAGGGTAGACAAGGTCACACCCCCCGATGAAGGTTAGACTCTTAGCAGGAAAAAAGTATATAATCAATACCCAACAAAGTAAACTATTAATCTTACATTATAAACATTATGGACAAAAACTGGAGCAGGGTATGCTAGGATGGACATGAGGAATGAGCACAACAGGCTTTACTGAAAATACCTGACTGCTAACCTGTCACTCAGAGGAAAAGACAACTTAATCATCCAACGCCTACCCCAAACATCTCAAAATAATTCAAAGCAAAATCTGTATTTACAATTTCACCCATTTCTTAAAAATTTAACTGTTATCATCAAACCAATGATTAATTGAATATAAAATTAATTTCATTTATTTAAACCAAGATCTTAGTAAGCCCACAGATTTTATTGATGGACTAGACACAGTAGGTAAGACAAAGTTAAATGTATTGCCTGAGAAATTACACAGTTTCTAACAAATGAGATAGGGGAGGACTGCAGGTTTAGGAGCAACCCTACCGAGTTAAAACACAGTATTTTTTAGTAGTGTATCTGAAGTATGACACATGGAATGTTTCTTAAGTTTTTTTAAAGCTATCAAAGACTAAGATATAGTGGCTGAAATTTGGGTCTAACTGAGAGAACCTTAGACTACGGCAACCATGTTTATCATAAATATAAATTAACTCCATCTTTTAATTCTTACTAAGACAAGTATCACGTCTCAGCTGCCTTTTCAGTTACTGTGACTCAGGCATTTGCCTCACAAATCTTCAAATCTATGCCACTGTAAAATTAGATACCTTCAGGGCATCTCCTAAAATTCTTCCTAGGATAATCACATTCCTCTTGCCTGAAATGTCCTTGGTATTCCTTCAAGCTCCTTCTGCCATTAAGTCTTGCTAACAACAAAAAAATCAACCACTTCTATTCCTTCTGTTATTGTTCTTAACACACTAGAATTTACTTAACTGTTTACTGGCCAAATAGTTTGAAATGACAAATCAGTAGAAAAAAATCTCAAATCAAGAGTTTTTATTGTCTCTTTAAAAGATCACAACTGAGTCCATAGAACCATCTGCTATCTTGTTGTTTCTGCAACAGGATCACTGTAAAAAAGAAAGGAAAGAGTCTGTAATTCTCCATCAATATTCTTGCCCAGAAAAGTTTTATTCCCAATCATGTAAAACATACTTTCTGCCTTTGCTACAACTACAGTTTAAGTTTCTTAATTAATTAGACCCAACTAAAGCAATAAAATTATACAGATATTACAAAATCCCACCTGAGATCTTATTCATCAGCCTGCTGAACTGTTCCTTTTTCAGAAACATAGATACCATCCAAAAATTTTCTGATATCCTTGTTTTTAACTGTGGTGGCTTGCTGAATCAAAGCAGCTATAAGGGTGAAAAAGATAAGGCAATTATCAGCCAAACCCATCACAAGTATTTCATCACATGCTGTCCTTTATAGCTTTTAATTTAGATCCCCAAAATTAAAAAAACCCTCACCAAATGAACAAATACCAGGTATTCAACTCCAGGATTTAGATAGACAAGATATTATAGGCATTAATTATGCACAGTAAACATACAAACCTGAATTTGACACAAGTTCAATGTCATTTCCTTCAAGAATCAACTCATCTTTCTGGGCTTGAGATACTGAACAGGCAACCCCTAAAATATAAGAGGGCATTTGCATAGTGTCAACATAAAATAAGATTTGTAGAATACTTAAAATGTTTAAAGAGCAATTTACTTGATTTAAAATTCCACACACCAAATGAAACTATCTGTTTTGTAATAGAATCCGAATTATCTGGGCAAATTTTGTATTCCTGGGACTTCTGGTGGGCCAGTAGCTAACACACTGGGCTGTCAATGCAGGCAGACTGGATTCAATCCCTGGTCAGGAAACTAGTTCCTACATGCTGCAAATTAAAGAGTTTGAATGTTGTGACTAAGAATCCCATTGCTAAATAAGCAAAAACTAAGACTCAGCCAGATAAATAAGCTTTGTATCCAATTTTATTTCTTATTTCTACTGTATACATTTGGTATTCTTCAAAGCTCATTTTTGGGGACTTCCCTGCTGATCCAGTGGTTAAAGCCTCCATGATGCCAATGCAGGGGGCGAGGGTTTGATACCTAGTGGGGAACTAAGATCTCACAAGTTTTGTGCAAGATCTCCCACTCCCCCTCAATTCAATAGAAAAAAAAAGTAGAATCAAAGAGCACTAAGTTTTAAAATTTGCTTCAGTGTTAGATGCATGAATTACGTATCAGAGAAAAACTATTTTAAGTGCACTTCTACTTTAATTGTACTGGGTAATTCTGAAATAATCTGGCCTTAGTTATAACTAACCCAGAATATATTTAAGCCTTCACAAGCAGAAATAAAAAAATTTATGAACCATACCTGGCCTCATTCGAACCCTGCGTATGTATTTTTCACCCAAAAAATTTCGGATTTCCACAAGAGAACCATTCTCCTGAATAACAACGTTGATGGGGAAGTGGGCATACACCGACCTCATCTTGTAACGGAAGCCCTAGATTTAAATAAAGAACTATCAGTAATGCTGAGAAATTTGAACAGGATACCCAGTTTTTCTCTGAAAACCAAGTAGGAACTGCCCCTTTGTAAGGAATATTTACATATTTGTCAGGGTTGTCACCCTCTTTGCACCTAGAAAAGGATGACCAAATCTCTACAGAGACTTTAAAGGAAAATTTCCTCCTCCATGACAAAGGAAACTGAAAACTGTTCTCACATACTCATGTCAAGGCTTTATAAAATCACCCACACCAAGCCTTATAACAACTGTATACAGAAACATCTGTTTCTGTTGTCTCTTTGCTGGACTGCAGTGCCCACCTTAATGAAAAGTGTTTTACTACCACCTATGCCTTTCCAGGTGGCTCAGTGGTAAATAAACCATCTGCTAGTGCAGGAAACATGGGTTTGATCCCTGGTTGGGAAGGAAAATCGCAAACTACTACAGTATTTCTGCCTGGGAAATCCCATGGAAAGAGGATCGTGGTGGACTACAGTTCACAGGGTTGCAAAAGAGTCAGAGACCACAGTGATTTAACCACCATGCCCACAGTAAACAACGCTAGTTTCTCATAAAAAACCCCAAGCCCTTCATCTTGGGCACCGAGGCTAACATACTGAATTACTAAGGTACACCAGATAGCAAGAATTAAGGATGCAAAGGCACCCACACTCATGGAACCTACCCTGGTGTGTTTTTAAGGAAATGGACATGGAGTTCAGAAATTAGATCCACCTTTTTGTATCCCCACAAGAGTAATAGCGACAGGCATCAAACAAGAAACCAAAGTCTACCCCATGTGTTACTTTTCTATAAGTATGCACCTTGAAAATGAGACTTAATTTGTGCAGGGAAAAAAAAAAAAGTATCAGCAGACTATCAAAGACTACCTGGTCTTTACACACACACACATATGTATCACTTAATCCCGAGACCCAGGAATGCCTATTGGACACATCTGCCAACATTACCCCTTCCCAAGCACTAAAGCTCAAGTATGCCACTAAATTACATGCATAATCTATTCTCTGCAGCAAACATATATGTTGCATACATAAGTACAGCTGAGAAACCTCCCCCTTCCAAGACAAAGTAGTCTGAGAAATCTGCTTACCAGTGTAACACCCTTGATCATGTTCTGTACGTGACTACAGATTGTGCGAACAGTGGCCAGTTCCTTTCTGTTTCCCCACCATTTGTCAACACGGAGCTGTAACAGAACAAAAAAACTTTAGAAAACTCTTTCCAGAAATAAGCAGGCTTAGAAAGAAGTCCATTTATTCACAACAATCACTGTAAATTCTAGTACTTGACCTAATTAAAAAGTACGAAAAAAAACACCACTTTAAAGTATTTTTATTACTATGCATTACGGGTACACTATTTCACAAAGGAACGACAACCCAGAAACAAAAGTATGGTACAAGCTGCATTAAACGTCAATCCTGGAAAATTATCAGATTTAAGACCCACTGCTGCGTCCCTAAGATTTTTACAAAACGATCACGAAAAAAATAAACTTGTAACAGTATTAAGATCTGCTACGAATCATTGCTACCCCGCTGCACCCTGGTCTGGAAGGAGTTTTTCTAATCTACTTTGTTCAGAATTTGATCTTCCAATTTTGTTAAAGCAACAACACTGAAACTAGCTATAATTCTAGACACCCAATTTGAAGCTAAAACGCAGAATCTCAATTTCGTAATTTGAAAAGCAACCCATCTTGTTACTCTTAAATCACAACCTTCCAAACAAGCAACTGTGTCCAAAACGAACAAAAAAACTCACCCTCTTCTTTTTCTTTCCAAGGAGACTGAGTTCTACATTGATGTGATTGAAGTCCCTCCGCAGGGTGCCTCTGGGGCCCTTCACAATAACTGTCCGTCCCTTCAAGTTAATGTCGACTAGGAGAGAACGTACTCGTGAGGCCTCGGAACAAGGTATAGAGCATGTAGTAAAGACGCAAGAAAAACACAAACACCAAGTCTCGTACCATTTTCTGGGATGTCGACGGTCTGATTGCTGAGAATGGTCTTCATTCTGAAACACAAACACCTGGGGTAAGAAGAAGGCCGCTAACGACCAAACTCCACCGCACGGAGCTCCACTCCTACCGGAGACCGCCGGCAAAAATACGGAAGGACCCGAACCGAGAGCGGTGCCCGCGGCGCCCGGGTTGGCAGGAACAGCTCGCAGGCGCACGTTATAAGCCCAGCGGGCCAACTCCCCGCTCAGCGCATCCCTGGGTGTCCTGTCAAGCTGGCGCCATCCCGGCAAAGCTGAGGAGCTGGGGCAGGCCTGAAAGCCCAGCACAGGGCTCGATTTCCAGCGCAACCAAATTCATATGGCGTTCGCTGTGTGGGGAGACAACCACGATACAGTTCCCGAGGGCCACAACCACGCCGCTGGCCTCCCCAGAGCCGATGGCTTCAGATTCCCAAAGCCCACCGATTACAGAAACCACCTCACCTCGCAGTAGATGCGGCAAAGAGAGAGCGTCTTTCGTCATCACGCTCTTATTCCGTATGAGGTCTGCGTGTGGGTCATCAGTGCGCGACGCCGCTAGACTAAAGCAGCCAATCGCGGAGCTGTGCGAGTTCCACCCGGTCAGGGTGGTTCATCTTGTCATATATCTGGCGACGGTTTGTCCTTTTCTCTTTTCCCGGGAATTACTGATTATTCGTCCTTGCTAGGAAAGAAAGAGCGAGATGTCTCTACGCTGCGGGGGCGCGGTCCGCACCGTGGGCCCCCGGGTGAGCGGCTGGGGGAGCAGGGTGCGGGCGTAGGGTAGAGGGCTCCCATCCCTTTAGAGCGCCCAATAATGCCAGCATTTACTGAATGTTTACTTCTAGCCAGGTTTTCTTCTAAACATTTTTCGTGTGGTATCTCGTCTAATTCTTCAGACACCCCCACGAAGTTAAGTCTTTGGTAGTGATTTGTTTGTAGGTATCTCTGGCTGACGCTGAGAGGTGTCTTTTTTCATTTTTTCCTTGCATATCAGTGATTTGTACTAGACACTGGTTTGGGCAATTAGAACCCAAATCTGTGTTGTAAGCTTGAGCGGGAGACCTGGGCTAGAACAGTAGCAATTGTGCAGCATCTTAATAGGAACACTTTTTTTTTTTTTTTTACTCTTTGAGTTTTATAGTGTTTTGGCTGTCTTGTCCATGTGTGTGTTCAGATCCATAAGCTGACGGCTTCTTTTGGTCAACAAATATGTATTGAGTGACTTCCTTGATCAAACACAGAATATAACGTAGAAAATTGGAATAGTAAGTTTGGTTTCCCTACTTCAAGTTCTCTAAAATCAGCTGAGTTAAACCTTAAACCTCTAAGTTTTAACACGTGTTTATCCAAAGCCCGAGGCAGAGATAATTTACTTCAGATTGTATTTAAACGTCCTTGACTCGTCAGGAATAGAAAATTCAAATCTGTAGCATCTTCTCCTGTTATTGCAGTTTAAACTTGAATGACTGACTTTTAGTCCTGATATGGATAAAGTGTGGCATGTTTTGTTAGCCAGTTCCAGAAGTTTCCAAATCTATTTTAAATCTAGACAGAAATGGTTAATTGCTATTCTTTAGGTTTGTTTTGTTCCCTTTGGGTCCTCCTTAACCTTAGATTCTAAGCTTCAACACAGAGCTTGTAAATAGTTTAACATCATTTCTGAATCGGTTCTCTGGCTTTCTCTTCCTTTTAGCTATGTAAATAAGTTAAAACTAAGTTATTACTAACTCTTCTAAATAAATTTTTGCCTGGGAAATCCCATGGACAGAGGAGCCTGGTGGGGTATAGTCCATGGGGTTGCAAAAGAGTCAGACACTACTTAGTGACTAAATAGCAAACTAAATAAATGTCATAATGAACCCTTTGTTTAGGTATTTGGAAGATATTTATGCAGCCCTGTCAGAGAAGTAAGTTCCCTGCCAGATGAAAAAAAGGAATTTTTACAGAGTGGACCAGACCTTCAAGAATTTATATCTGGTGATCTGGCTGACAAGAGTACCTGGGATGAATATAAAGGAAATTTAAAACGCCAGAAAGGAGAAAGGTAATTGAAAATTTGGGGTAATTTTAACATCCCATTTCTTCATAGTGCATCATTTTCAGATATAACCAAACCCTGAAATACATTTTTAATCAGCTTGTTAAATTTAGCTAAAAATCATTAGAAAGAACTGATAACTAACATAGAATAGGCAAATAGGTGAAATTTTCTTTTCTCTCTGTCCTCTGACGGCCTTGCTAGGACTTACCCATCCTACACCACCATCTCCTTTTGTCCATCCAGCAACAAGTGTCTTCAGAGAGCAAAGATTATCACCTTGATATTAATCTGTTACACTTCGATAAGGTTTTCATTGTTACTGGGTGCTGATGATCTAACTTGTTTCTCCTAGCACGGATAGCATGCCTTAGTTTAAAAGAATGGTAAGAGAATTTAGTGCAGAGCACAAATTGTTTGGGGAGATACTTTACCCAGCAACTTCTAGACTACAAGTGGGTGGAAGTCAAGGGAAACCTGAGGATATGTAGCCTTTACTCCAAATTTTAGATTTTTTTCCATTTAACACCTATCAAAATCGAAGAGCAGAAAGTTCACTTGTGGGGTCTCTTCTTAATCTGAACAAATACAGAACTTTTTGTCAGTATTATTCATTAGGGAATGAGATGTTTCAAAAGCTTTTTTTTTTTTAAAGATGGTGTTACTCTATGCCTTTGCAAAATAAAGACATGAGCAAAGTGCCCTGATAGACACAGTTATGAGTGTTTTCTAAAGTGGTTGGAGCAAATCTAAGTTTGATTCTGTTATCTCCTATGGCAGAAATTAAAAGAATGATTCCAGGATTACAGGGTGAAAATTCCCAATTGGTTATCATAATAGAGCAAAGTAACTTCAAAGCTGTGTGCTTATTTGGGAATATATTTGTTAATATATAGTTATTTTGGCTTTCCGCAGGTTAAGACTACCTCCATGGCTAAAGACAGAGATTCCTATGGGGAAAAATTACAATAAACTGAAAAACACTTTGCGGAATTTAAATCTTCATACAGTAAGTTTTCTTACTTACTGTTAAGTGTTAAGTATCCCTCTTTACCAGAAGACATAATTTTTCTATGCATATATAACTTGAAAATTAATAAAATACATATTGAAAATAGCAAGGAAAGTAAATAAAGACATTTTCACGTTACTCTCAGTAATGGAAATAGATTTAAAAGTTATTTTCCCTGAAAAAGAAGCAAAAAGTAATTGTATTTCTTAGCCACTTATTTAATAGTACAAACCAAAAAATTTTTTTCTGCCATTCAGGGAATGAGAGTTTTTGTTTGTCTTGTATTACAAATTAAGTACATGCTTGTTGGAAAGGATATATTAAATGTGAAACATACTATAAAGAAAGTGAAAGTGAAGTCGCTCAGTTGTGTCCGACTCTTTGTGACCCCATAGGATGTAGCCCACCAGGCTCCTCTGTCTATGGGATTTTCTAGGCAAGAGCACTGGAGTGGGTTGCCATTTCCTTCTCCAGGGGATCTTTCCAACCCAGGGATTGAACTCTGGTCTCCTGCATTGCAGGCAGACGCTTTACCATCTGAGCCACTAGGGAAAATTTTTTTCTGCCATTTAGGGAATGAGAGTTTTTTTTGTTTTGTATTACAAATTAAGTACATGTTTGTTGGATAGGATATATTAAATGTGAAACATACTATATGAAATCTTAAATGTTTGTTATACCACTTTAACTATTCAACATATACCCTTGCAGACATCTTTATTTGTACATATAAAACATATACATTCATAGTTTTTAATTTAAAAATAGAATCCTAATATCTGTGTAGCTTGGTAGTTTAACAGCATTTCCAAATAGTGAATTTCTTAACATACTATATAAAGAATGGATAGTATAAAATGCCTGATGACTAATTTCCTCAGTTGGTAAATATTTTCAACCTGATTGTATTCAGTTCCCTTTTACTCATAGGTGTGTGAGGAAGCTCGATGTCCCAATATTGGAGAGTGTTGGGGAGGTGGAGAATATGCTACTGCCACAGCCACAATCATGGTAAGGCCACCCTCAAATTCCAGAGTTTTAGTCTAGAAACCGAAAGGAAATGTTTTACGTATTTTCCCTACAAATGTTCATTTTGAGTCTCAAAAAAATATGATATTTTTTGTTACATGTGAGTTTGTGGTGGGGGCGAAACTTTACGGAATAATCTAGCTTGTTATGATCTCACCTTTCTCTGAATAAGTCTGTTACTGATTCTTCCATCTACCTGATAGAATATAATAATTATGTGCTACCTTGAACTTCCTCTTCTATTAATTTATATTTCCCTCTCATGGGCCTTTCAGTTAGCCCATGATCATCTGATCTTGAGTGTGCTAAACTGGATTCCAGGAAGTAGGTTGGGCTCAGGTCTCCTCTGCAGAGGACCAGCTGCTCGCTGAGGATATTCTTATCACAGAGGATGGAAGGAGCACAAGAGGGCAAGCCAAGCATCCATGCTCATTTGAGGCTTCTGCTTAGTCATGCCTGCTGTCATTCTATTGGCTAAAATAAGTCACATGGGCAAGCCAGACATCAATGGGAGTAGAGGCCTAAGTTCCTCCCTCAGAAGGTGGGCCCTGCAAGTTACATGGCAATGGGTAAAATGTATGATCTTAATATGATGGAGTAAGAAATGGAATTCACAATGCAATCTACCATATTTATTCATACAAAGAGATTGAAATATTGGGTTAAATCTAAATTATGTCTAACTTAAAGTTATACTTGTCTGGGGAATGTCTGATAAATGAGTTATACCAGCAAGAGACTATTTACATGAGAAACTGGAGATTCGTGTGAGATAGAGCTCCTTCTAGAATAATACAGAGCCAGCCAGAGAGCTTTTTTTTTTAGTATTTTTTTTATTAAGTAGCTATCTGCTTTTTTTTTTTTTTTTTTT
>SJYT01075509.1:479892-508398 GCA_006410635.1 Cephalophus harveyi
GTGTGGTGTTAGAAAGTGTTCTAGTTTCATTTTTTACAAGTGGTTGACCAGTTTTCCCAGCACTACTTGTTAAAGAGATTGTCTTTAATCCATTGTATATTCTTGCCTCCTTTGTCGAAGATAAGGTGTCCATAGGTGTGTGGATTTATCTCTGGGCTTTCTATTTTGTTCCATTGATCCATATTTCTGTCTTTGTGCCAGTACCATACTGTCTTGATGACTGTGGCTTTGTAGTATAGCCTGAAGTCAGGCACGTTGATTCCTCCAGTTCCATTCTTCTTTCTCAAGATTGCTTTGGCTCAGAGAGCTTTAAGTTCAGTTCAGTTCAGTTCAGCCGCTCAGTCATGTCCGACTCTTTGCGACCCCATGAATCGCAGCACGCCAGGCCTCCCTGTCCATCACCAACTCCTGGAGTTCACTCAGACTCAGGTCCATCGAGTCAGTGATGCCATCCAGCCATCTCATCCTCTGCCATCCCCTTCTCCTCCTGCCCCCAACCCCCTGCAGCATCAGAGGCTTTTCCAATGAGTCAACTCTTCGCATGAGGTGGCCAAAGTACTGGAGTTTCAGCTTTAGTATCATTCCTTCCAAAGAAATCCCAGGGCTGATCTCCTTCAGAATGGTCTGGTTGGATCTCCTTGCAGTCCAAGGGACTCTCAAGAGTCTTCTCCAGCACCACAGTTCAAAAGCATCAATTCTTTGGCGCTCAGCTTTCTTCACCGTCCAACTCTCACATCCATACATGACCACTGGAAAAACCATAGCCTTGACTAGACAGACCTTTGTTGGCAAAGTAATGTCTCTGCTTTTCAATATGCTATCTAGGTTGGTCATAACTTTTCTTCTATGCAACATCAGTTCTTGAAGGAAGGAGTTATTCTGAATACTCCCTGATGGAAATCTCTGGTTTTATCCCTTGCCTGCTCTCCTTGATCACTATTGGTGCATAGTGGCTCCTGGGAGGTTTCATTGTTTCAGTAACATTCTGTGAGATGGTGGGCCTAATTACCACTGCAGTGAGTTCCTTCTGAATGAGTTAAACATAAAGGGAAAGAATTGCTTTCTGCCTCAAATCAAAACCCCTAGCATAGGGCTTTGAAACACCAGTGGCTCCAAAACATCCGCAGTGGCTGTGCTTGGCGAGGGGTAGAGCATGGTAGTGACCCATGGCAGCAGAATCAGTGTCCTGGAGAAACAGCAGGGAATCCCGTTACTTACTTTTTATGTGTTTTTCTCTTTCGTCTGTTTAACAAGAGGGAGCTATGCCTTCTGTTTAACTTCCACAGAGATCTGCATATTGATAGGTTAGTTGAATATTTTGTTTCTTTTAACATCATTTTTGTTAAAATTAAATAGATATAAAAGAATTTTTATAACCTATGTGTAAGTTATAAAGACTACCAATACGCAGATACCCTGATACCTCCAGTTTGAGAACAGAACATTAGTTTTTCATCCCTTCTTGATCCCATCCCCTTTCTTTTTCCCTTAACACTTCTCCTTATTCTGAGTTTATTGTTTCCTTTTCTTTCTTGTTTTATCATATATATTTGTATTCCTTAACTATATTGTTTAGCTTTGAATGTTTCAAATTTCATGTAAACAGGGTCAAAATTTGTTCATTCCTTGCAGTTTTATTCCCTTATGATTATATTTTTCAAAGTCATTTGTTTATTTGATTTAAACTGTAACATCTCTATTCTAGTTGATGGGTGACACATGTACAAGAGGTTGTAGATTTTGTTCTGTTAAGACTGCAAGAAATCCACCTCCACTGGATGCCAATGAGCCCTACAATACTGCAAAGGCAATTGCAGAATGGGGTCTGGATTATGTTGTCCTGACATCTGTTGATCGAGATGGTTAGTAAGACATCATTACCTCTTCTTAAATTGACTTATTAAGCTGTGACGTCTTCTTAAGCAGTGGATTCTCTTGATTCCAGATATGCCTGATGGAGGAGCTGAGCACTTTGCAAAGACTGTATCTTACTTAAAGGAAAGGTACTTGTTTTTGCATTTGCTTGTGTAATTTAGGGACTTTTGTTGACCCATATTAAATTCAATTTATTTAAGGTTTTTTTAAGGTTAACTTAAAGCAGTGGTTACTAACCTTTTGCAGGGGGTTATAAAAACTCATTTTATAATCTGCTGGAAATTAAAGTCTTCCCAGGACTGAACTGAATAAATCATCATCTAGGAGAAGTTAGGATGAGATAAACACCCACATTGTTAAAATATGTAATCATAATATAAATTTCATTGATATTGACATGCCCTAGGGATTTTACCCATAACTCACATTTTATTAACATGTAAATTTTATTTTAAAAGCCTTTAGAAAGGAGTTTATGCTTATTTCCTACAGCTCAGAACTAGTCTGGCACCTAGCACACTCAGGAAATGTTTTTGCCCTGATTCCCCCAGTATTTTCTATTTGTTTTTTTAATAATTCACTTTCAAAAAGTTTGGCTGTTCAACCCATAAAATTGATTTCACAAACTACCAGTGGGTCCCTCCTTGCAATTAAACAGTGAGTTATAGAATGTGTTCTTTCAACATCTCTTGAATCCATGAGAGGGTATGATGTGGTGCTTTCTACATCTGTTCTTTCATAAAACAACTCCAAAAAAAAAAAGTTGCAATTTGGTTTGTGAAAAAGTTTATTAGTTTCTCAGTCATTTCTACTGTTGGTCAAAGGGAACAGCTCTATTACCTACTTCATACTTTAATGCTTGAATGCATAGTATAAATAGATTAATGTTTAGCTTGTATTTCATTTAAGCAAAGCTCATGACTCAGCAACTCAGAAGACAGATTTTAAAGCCCAGAGCACTTGTGAAATATTTTACCTAGAGGAAGGGAGGAGGGCATTATTCATGAATTTTAAAAGAAATCAAAATTAAGGCAATCACTTTATATTCACATAAGAGGTATCCCAATTTACTTTTATAAAAATATGTTATTTTATACTTAATACTTTATATTTTAATTTCTTCAAGCAACTTTTAATAAAGTTTAAAAGTTTATGTAATCCCAAAATTTATTCTGATCATTATTTGCAAGCAGATGTGTTTTAACCACAGTATACATATTATCTGATGTTCTAGGTAGTCGCTGTTTTCATTTAACAGTTATATATAAGCATTTGTCTGTTGGTGCTGTTCTTGGCAAGATTCTGAAGCTTACTGTGTTGAAACTGATACTGAATGCATACTGATGATTTCTATTTTGAGCAAGTTTTGTCAATTCTTTTCCTCAGTGTGATACCTATCTCTTTTTCACTATAGGAATCCAAAAATTCTCGTGGAATGTCTCACCCCTGATTTCCGAGGAGATCTTAAAGCGATAGAAAAAGTTGCCCTGTCAGGATTAGATGTATATGCACATAATGTAGAAACAGTTCCAGAATTACAGAGGTGATTTCATGTATTGAGTAATATTGGGAAGTTTGGAGGGTTAAATCTGCTATACTTTTTTTCAGGGGAGAATGTTGTAATTTTATAAAGTGAACTCTCTTTAAACAAAATGTGTTTTTTTAAAAAATATGTATGTCTAGTACAGAAATATTAGAAAATATAGACAACAAAAACAGTATAGACATCATCCATATTTCCACCTGGTAATATCAATTACTTACATCTCAGTGTCTGTATACTTACATATTTATACATGTGTGTATATGTTTTGGTACATGCATACAAACATAACTAGCATCTTTTTTTCTTTCCTTTTTTTGGTAACATATTGCAAGTGCTGATGAGCTGGGTTTTTTCCCCAAAGAACGATTTTCAAAAAGAAAGATATTACAAAAGAGCAATTGATTGTAGTTCTAAAAAAGGACATATAACAATGCATTTGACAATAATATATGCAGTAAATGATGCTGAAAAAAAATGGTATCATTCAGATGTATTTTAAATCTCTTTTAAAAAAGTAGGTACTGTGCTTTCTTACTCTTCCTAGTAATTTTAGTAGTTAGGAATAATTATAGATTTTGTTATTCTGTATCAATAACTATTCATGTTTCAGAAAAAAAATTTCAGGCAAGATTATACATTCATTTTCATTATTTTAGTAAAGCATTTGGTAGTGATTTTATTAGGTTCTACACGTTATTCTGTGTCATAGAAAGAAGTATGATAAACAACAACCAGCATTTCTACTAAATCATAACTGTTTAGGGAGCATAATTTAAATTCAGTGGATAAATACTTTCAAAAAGTATTTTCCTTATTATCAGTATTGTGGTTACTTTTAAATTCATAAATTTCTTCCCTCTCCTCCTGTGTGAACTGGTCTCTGATTAAAAATAGCAACCATAACAACAGATCAGTTACACAGAATAAAGGTACGTTAGAGTTCAAATCAATGCAGTTTAACGTCAGCAACTGTGTCCTTTGGGCCTTTATCCATTTAAAACTTGGTGGTTTGTCCCCTGTTGAAGTCAAGCACACAGCCTGTTCCCAGCCTTGTCATATCTTATGATCCCACCACCAGTGGGTGCCAGTTTCTCTGTTTTCATTTAAAAAACATTATCCTTTCCAGTGAAAATTCCAGAATAGTGCTTTTTTTTTTTAAACCTAAGAAATGTCACTGCTGTGTACTTACCAGCAGAGGGCAGCTTAGTCTTTAGAAAAGAAGTGAACACAGAAGTTTCAGTCCTCTGAAATGGTTCAGGTTAAACAGTTTTTTCTTTGTTCAGTATCAAAATTTTCTTCCATGTTTCCCCCTTCTCTCAGTTACCGTTATAACCACTCATTCTCGGGCTGCAGAATCCTGGTTTTTCAGTAAGTAATTCATAAACTGAATTACTTCATTCATGACTTCTGTTCTCATTTTCTCTGCCCCAGGCTTGAAAGGCCTGAAAAGTCAACAGAACTGGGGGCCTAGTGAAGCCTTATTTTCTTTCCCAAAGTAACAGTTAGACATTTGTGCACAAACGCTACCATTGAACCATATGATGCAGCATGATGTCCAGAATGTACCTTCCTGGTCTTTCAGGTTGCTTGCATAATTATGTACTTAGTTGAGCTTGTGGTTATTCTTGCTGACAACAGCTCTGCTGTTTTCAAGGAAAGTTCGTGATCCCCGGGCCAATTTTGACCAGTCTCTACGCGTACTAAAACATGCCAAGGAGGTTCGACCTGATGTTATTTCTAAAACATCTATTATGTTGGGTTTAGGTGAGAATGATGAGCAAGTATATGCCACGATGAAAGGTAAAGAAATTGAAAAATGAAAACTCTTTTCCATTTAACTTGAGTGATAGCAGGAATCCCACTTTGGAATACCTGGTATGCTTTCTCCATAGTCTCAGTGAAAGTGCTAGTGAGAACAAAAATTCAGGATATGGGTATAAACAGCAGCATAGAAAGGAAAGGAAGAATGTTTTCTTAAAACTTTATGGAATGATGTACAGGATGCTTAGAATATGGAATTTGCATCCTATTTTATTCCTTACCCTTTCATCAACTAAAAACATGATTTTGTCTGCTTTTCTTGTCCAGTCAAGACAATTTTTGAGTGCTAGCCAGGTACCAGGAGCTCTGTCAACCACTGACAACTCAAAGATGACTAAGATGAATCCAGGCCTTTGAGAAAGTGCTTACTTAGAGCATTGTTACATAACATGGTGTGCTTTTGACTTTTAGTCTATTAAATCTGTTTGCTTTGCAATTCTTGAGTTTCTTAAATTTCAAAATATAAAAGCTTTTATTTTACCTGAAGGTCCTTGGCCAACTTGCAGTTATCTATTGGTTCAAAGAGTAATAAATTCAAATAATAATTAAAAGCTACTCTTTACAGCAATGCATACAGATAGCACTGTAAAAAAAATCTGCTCATATAATGTGTGCTTTTCTTCCTATAGCTCTTCGTGAGGCTGATGTGGACTGTTTGACTTTAGGACAATATATGCAGCCAACAAAGCGCCACCTTAAGGTACAACTACCATAAGTTGCCAAATGTTTCTTGGCAGTTTGAATTAAATCTTTATTTTCTATAGGTAAAATTCAGAAGCTGCTGGCTTTTTAGTGTAATGTTCCATGTATATTTCTGAGTTCCAGTTCCATTTTATTATCTGCATAAAGCGGCTATGCTGGCGCTTATTTGCTGCCCTCAATATTGTCTTACAAAAGTGACCTATAGGAAAAAAACTTTTAAGTTGGGAAGTACATTCATATCACTCCTGCCAATCTTGTGATTTGTTTTAGAATTATGTGAGAGCCAGAGGTGAACTAAGAAAGAAAAGCCAGTCTCCCTATTTCTATATCAGACATTTATTCATTCATTCAGAAAACTTTTCTTGAGTAGTAACCATGTGCCAGACACAGTGCTAAGCAGAAGATACAAGATGAGTAACACAGTCTTATCCTCAGGGATCTTATAGGCATGACTGATCCTTTCTCTTTTGGAATAGCTCGTGTAATACAAAATTGATGTTTCCCCTTCACTGTAATTCACTACCATTATGTTCTGACCAAGTAGCCAACAAGTAGATTTTCATATAGAACTAAAATGATTTCGGAAAATTCTAGAATCTAGAATTCTTTAAGTCTAGGTTGAAGAATACATTACTCCTGAAAAGTTCAAATACTGGGAAAAAGTAGGAAATGAACTTGGATTTCATTATACTGCAAGTGGCCCCCTGGTGCGTTCTTCATACAAAGCAGGTAAGTTCATGCTTCTGTTTAGTCCGTAATTTTAGTGTAATTTTACTAGCTACAATATGATTTTTTACCTTTGTAATTTCAGCTCTTATTTTGATAAATAGCTTGAGCTGACTTATGAAAATAAAAGCCTTTTAAGAGAGAAAGTCATGTGGTAATGGCCATTACAAGAATAAACAGCTAGTTATTTTTTTGATATATCCAAACTGTATTATACATTAATGATCTTTTTAATGACTGTTATACATTGAAGTCTAATCCTAGATATGTTTAAATTAGGCATAAATTCTGATTGTAAAAATTAATGTTTAGGTGTAATATTTAGTATGTTCTATAAAGAAATTGAAGACTTTTCTGATGAACTAGCAACAGCTTATTTTGGTTATAAAACCCAAGAATTTGATCAGACACTGATTGACAGACTGTGGGAACTTTGGAAATAATTATAAATGATTTATTCTTCTTCAAGCAGTGCTGCTGGCAAGCTAAAAATATATAAAGAATAGGACCAACAGCAGCTTCCAGGGTGGTTAAAGTAGAACAATATCATTTGAAAGGAGTTTTTGTTGGTTTTTTGTTTTGTTTTGTTTTTTGGTAAGGCAAATTTCTCACTTTTACAAGTAAGTGAATTATAAACTTTTTAATTCCTTTAAAATTACCAGTAAAAGAACAAAGCCTTAGATTCAGATGGATTAGGATATGATAATATGGTTCTGTTATCAGATTTAGATAAAGCCTGGGACAGCAGGGATTATTCTCTCCATTACTTGGCTAGGTTATAGCCTTGGGATTATTGGTGATTATGTACACATCACAGTCATTGCATTCTACTCAGAGGATCCCCTGGAGAAGGAAATGGCAGCCCACTCCAGCATTCTTGCCTAGGAAATCCCATGGACAGAGGAGTCTGGTGGGCTACAGTCCATGGGGTCACAAAAGAATCAGACAGTTAGTGACTAAGCAACATTAGGATGACAGAGAAGTTCAGACTCCTCATAATGTTGAGCCTGGAGTACCGAGCTCTGGCGTTAAGCATTGAGCCGTGGTGCAACAGCCAGAGACTAAGTGGTACCTTAAGACCTGGAAAGTGGAAGTGCCCTCCTCCAAGCAGCTAATTTAGTACACAGGCACATCTTAGAGTGTGGAGAGAATGCAAGCCCATTATAAGTGAAGAGCTCTTGCTTCCCTAGAGGGAAATAAGCTAAAGAGATTCCATCAAATGAATTTGCTCAACTGCAGCAAGGTCTCCGTTTTATAAATATCAAATCTAGGCTAATAATGTAGCCAAATTGCTCTCTGAAATAACTGTGCCAACCAACAGCAATACTTTATCAGTGATGAGGAATAGATACTGCACATAAAGTAGAATAAATGCACCTTAGATACGATAGGGTCACCCTTTATAATATGTTGAGTTACTTGAAAGAAAAATGGTAGATATTGTAGTGATAGAAAACATCTTTTAAGGATAATGATCATTATGGTTGAGGAAAGAGCCAAAGATGTGGGGGATCTGTGGGGTTAGAAAATTATTGCCATTGAGAAGAAGGAAACACCAATAAATACAGAAGTCATCTTTAAAGGGAAACATGGAAGTATTCTGAAATCTATACCTTAAATTGATACTAATATATTTTTATTTTTCCTAAATAGGTGAATTTTTCCTGAAAAATCTAGTGGCTAAAAGAAAAACAAAAGCCCTGTAACATTTAACAAGACATTCAAGATCGTGATAGTTTTGGAAGTTTCACTCCAGTTGTTAATAGAAGTAATGGTATAATGCCTAGAATTCAGTGCATATATCCTAATTTTTTTGTGTTAAGAAAATGTCAATAAGCTATGCATATTTAACTATAATAATTCATTCATCTTTTAGGATATCTTCTTTGTCCCAGTAAACAATTGCTTGTTATGATATAATCATAAAATGTCTTTGTAAGAGTTTATCATTAATTTAAGTAATACATTAAAAACTTTTAGAAAATCTTTTGAGCCTCTATATATCGTCACCTTTCATTTCTGGAAAATGACATACTGTGATGAAACAGTATAGATTTGAGATTATGTCTGTTTAGCAAAAACATCATTGGAATATTTTAGAAAGGCTTAAGAATTTCAGTGTAGACCCTTCATATAGATAACAACTGTTTTAGACCTACAACATAGTTCTACATTGATTACTTGTTTAGGACTTCTATGAAACCAAGACAATGATGTTGTCCAAGATGGGGAAATATAACCTAAGAATAAAATATTAATTCTGATTTTATAATATTTGCTACATCACATGCACTGTCCACTTATTCCTTTTATTCAACTTACATCACTCTGGTGAGGTGATTGTGTTCTATCATAGTAATGACCTGAGTGAAGAATTTCTTTCCTAAGTAGTAGAACTCAATTCATCCTTTGAGTCTGAATCCTCATTTTCTACCACATCTCACAAGGGACGCATTTAGATGGCAATATGGTAAAATATGTAATTTGGATAGCCAGTTCTGTTTCGAAGTTTAAATATGTGAACTAATTTTTTTTTAATAATGTGTATAGTAGTTCAGTCGCTCAGTCGTGTCCGACTCTTTGCGACCCCGTGGACTGTAACCTACTAGGCTTCTCCATCCGTGGGATTCTCCAGGCAAGAATACTGGAGTGGATTGCCATTTCCTTCTCCAGGGAATCTTCCCGACCCAGGGATCGAACCCGGGTCTCCCGCATTAGAGGCAGACGCTTTAACCTCTGAGCCACCAGGGAATAATGTGTATAACTTTGAAAATTACATTTTAACTCAGGGGAGCCATATATATTTTGACTCACTTTCCTTATGCTGTGTGTGTTCGGTCGTGTCCAACTCTTTGTGAACCCATGGACTGTAGCCCAACAGGTTCCTCTGTCCATGGGATTTCACAGGAAAAAAATGGATTAATTTTCAAGCTCTGAGTTTGTAACAAACATAATCTGCTGTTACAATTGCCCAGGGTAGGCAAGTGGTAATGAAACATCTTTAACAGAAGAGTTATTTTGTCAAGTGAAATTTTTGTTATCCCAGTGTAAAATAATTAAAATGGCATTTTATTAGCATAAGTGTAAAAGTTTTGGGGGGCTCCAAAATCTCTGCAGATGATGACTGCAGCCATGAAATTAAGACGCTTGCTCCTTGGGAAGAAAAGTTACGACCAACCTAGACAGCATATTAAAAAGCAGAGACGTTACTTTGCCAACAAAAATCCGTCTAGTCAAGGCTATGGTTTTTCCATTGGTCATGTGTGGATGTGAGAGTTGGACTGTGAAGAAAGCTGAGCACCGAAGAATTGATGCTTTTGAACTGTGGTGTTGGAGAAGACTCTTGAGAGTCCCTTGGACTGCAAGGAGATCCAACCAGTCCATTCTGAAGGACATCAGTCCTGGGTGTTCCTTGGAAGGACTGGTGCTAAAGCTGAAACTCCAATACTTTGGCCACCTGATGTGAAGAGCTGACTCATTTGAAAAGACTGTGATGCTGGGAAAGATTGAAGGCAGGAGGAAAAGGGGACGACAGGATGAAATGGTTGGATGGCATCACTGACTCAATGGACAAGAGTTTGAGTAAACTCCGGGAGTTGGTGATGGACAGGGAATCCTGGTGTGCTGCAGTCCATGGGGTCGCAAAGAGTCAGACACAACTGAGTGACAGCTGAATTGAACTGATGTTAAAGTTTTAATTTGTAACAACTGCTCATAAAAATAGTGAATGGTAAAATGAAGCTATTTTGATACAGATGTGAAATTGGGAGTTATGGGTGATATCTGCAGTCTTTGTCAGATCTCAATAGTCCATTTACTCCTTTGTTCTATTTTGGTTACATAGTCTTGAGAAAAATCCTGTCTGGTACAGCTAAATAATAATACATTATTTTAAAAATTTAAAACATCTTGCAATCTTAGGATACTCTCCAGTTAAATATATTCCAAAAACCTGAAAGGTGATTAGCAAGAAATGCTTGATTTTTGAATTTGTTATTCCTCCACTCATTACTGCATTGTTGACCATTATATCAAGACTAGAATATGTGACCAAATCTGGGTCTTCCTAGACATTTGAGTGTGGTGAGCATGTACTATAGAGATGTAGGAATAGTCCTTTGTACAACTGCACAGGAATGGGCAGGCCTGAATTTTGAAAGGCCAGGAAAGAGCTCTGACCTTCTTAATGATGCATTAAAAACAAGCACATTTAAATGCACAGACATGGCAGGCAGCCTATACAAAATTTCTGACTGGGTGGTACAAGTTAATGCATCAGTAGTCTCCAAAATGTAAAATTTGGTATGTGCCCCTTTCAATATGTCTGATCCTTTTTCTTCTGTAGCACAAATGAAATTCTTTGAAAAAGTGAAAATGACAGATGGCACATAGTTTTTAATCACAAAGTCAACTAATACAGAGGTCTCTGCCCCATTTCTAATGACTAAATCAGCCAACCCCAAAACCCAATTCCTGTTTGGTCAGATATAATTATTAATGAAACTAGTTTGAACAGGAGTTTCTCTTACTTGAAGCTGAACACATTAATTTATTTTTGTCACACCTCACAGCTTGCAGGATCTTAGTTCCCCGACCAGGGACCTAACCCATGATTCCCTGCATTGGTAGTTCAGTTCAGTTCAATCACTCAGTCGTGTCCGACTCTTTGAGACCCCATGAACCACAGCATGCCAGGCCTCTGGATTCTTAACCACTGGACCATCAGGGAAGTCCTGAGATTTTTATATATCCTTTTGTATTGATTTGAATTTTTAAAAATCATGTCCATGCATTATTTTCAATTTTAAGTACTAGTTAATCTCAAAAGTACTAGCTAATCTCTCTTTTTTTTTTGCCATACCATACAGCTTGTGGGATCGCACATCCCCAACCAGTGGTTGAACCAGGGCCACTGCAGTGAAAGCCCAGAATCCTAAACATAGGCCACCAGTGATCTCCCTAAAAATAGAAACAGTGTAACAATTAAAAAAAAAAAAACAAGGTCTTTAATTGTCTTAATAGGGAAAACAATGGTAACCATCTTCTTGCAACTTTTCACATAAAGGCTCAAATTGCTATAAATTAACCTACCAAGTCACTTCTTCCCCATTACAGCCAGGTTACATGGCTCCTTGTCTTTTGT
Source organism: Cephalophus harveyi (assembly GCA_006410635.1). Classification (NCBI taxonomy): domain Eukaryota; kingdom Metazoa; phylum Chordata; class Mammalia; order Artiodactyla; family Bovidae; genus Cephalophus; species Cephalophus harveyi. Next base: position 491,706 of record SJYT01075509.1, read on the forward strand.
ATTTTCGTCCACTTGCCAGTTCTCCCACGTTCTAATCAGTAACCAACTATGTTTTACACATTATCAATCCTAGGCACTGAAGCATCCTGCAATTTAAAACTGGTGCCTTATTCAACTGCTTTAGCAAGACACCTTTGCGTTATAATCTCTTTACTAGACTTTAAGATTGTTAGCAGAATATAAGAATATTCTCAAGAGAAATGAAGAGCAGTTCTAGTTAATGAGCCCACTCCCATTTCAAAATCTAAGAGGGAGGGATCATCTATTGTCTCTTTCTGTTTTGTTTCCTTCACTCGAGTCTGCCAACTTTTTCTTAAAGGGTCAGATAGCAACATATATGAAACCATTTAAAATGTAATCATGTAAAAATGTAAAAGACATCTTAGCTCATAGGTTGCTGGCCAGGTGTGGCCCATGGGATTTTGTTTGCTAATACCTGGTCTGTTCTCTTCCTTTCTCGCATCATTCGAAAGAACAACATAATGCCCCTTTCTCAAAAAAGGAGTGATTTTCCTGTCTAATGTCATACTGTCACAACTTAATTAGTTACTTGCACTAGACAAAAAAATAACCCACACACTGGCTTATGAAGAATATTTTATTTATGTATTTGATATCTGTACAGATGTCTCTGTCCTCATCTTTATCTCTGTATTATTGAACTGCAAAATTCCTAAAGGATGAGATTTGTATCTGTTTAACTCAATTTGTATACTCTCGGCAGAGCACAAGCATCAAATGGACATATTTCAATAATGATAAACAGAAGAGAAAATCAAATATAAGTCAACAAGAGACAAAAAAAAAGCAGGTGAAAACACAAAATTCCTTATTTTAGGATTATGCTATACATTAACTTGTAAAATCTACTACTGTAAGTTTATGTATGAGATTATATTGATTTTATTACTTAAAATGGGAGAAACTGCAGTGAGTCACAGGAATAAAATACAAAGTAAAAGTAACAAATAGTTTGGGCTTTTAGACTAAAAAACAACGATCAGTGAGGAAAAATGAGGAATGATACAGACTTTCATTTCACTACACTGATTTTTTCTTCATGGTTTTTAAAAAAAGATTACCTTTTAGTCTTATTTGGATTGATTGGAAATGGGCAGTGGACTAAAGAAACCATCGATACAGCCCATTAAAAGGAGCAAAAGAACAATAACCAAACCATACCTGTAGGGTTACTTCTAACGTGGAAGCATAGGCGGAAAAAAAGCACAAAGGCCACATTCTGTCCATGGCACCTCCTCAATTCAGGGAGACAAGAAATGGCATGGAACACACCTCACCCAATTAATCCAGAAAACTTTAAATCTCCATGACACTATTGGAAAGGTTAACAGGTTTAGTCCAGTATTTAGCACAGTCATTTCATGGCAGAAAATACACGGGGTGGTGGTTTAATCACTAAGTTGTGTCTGACTCTGTTGCAATCCCATGGACTGTAGCCAGCCAAGCTCCTCTGTCCACAGAACTTCCCATGCAAGAGTACTGGAGTGAGTAGTCACTTCCTACTCCAGCAGTGAAAATATATACTTAATGACAAGTAGATAAACCACTGATCAGAAAAACTGAGGAGTGTCACTCCCGTTACCATTCGATATTGAAGTGCTGCCTAAAAGTATTTTATAAAGTAAAAAGTGTTTGAAGTTTAATTTTACAAAAATCGACACCATTAAAACCAACATGATTATTTGCTACTCATCCAATCACTGAGGTAACAATATTATAAAAATACGTAAAAAAATTCTAGTTTCATAATTACCAGATATGCTAATTCCCATATAGCTAGTATAAATCTGATTAAAAAAATAGTTTTGTTTCCTTAAAAGCACTTGGTTCATTTATCATTTAATATCAGATAGGTATTTGCTATCTTGAAGTACCAAAAAAGTTCCAAATAAAAATGGCAATGTCTATACTCTGGGTTTCTTGTTGGGCATATCCTGAAGACTAAACTTTGGAATTTCACCAGAAGGAGCATATGGAATTCTCTTTGAAGACACCTTCTTGCCAATTGTTTCAATCTAGAGGAGAAAAGAAAATTGTTAACAATAACTAAACGTAAAATTTTGCCATAACTATATGGGCTAATAGTAATAAGGGCTAAAACCTAGATGATTTTTTTTTTCTTTTTAAAGGCAGAAGAAGTTTCTCAGGTTGTGTGGGTTGCTGTGAAAGACTTTTGGTTCTTTCCATATTTTTTGTTTCTAGAGTCAGTCTACATTCCCCTTTTCATATTCATATCTAGACATGCTCACTCCTCTCGTTCTTAACACCAGACTCCCTCAAACAGAATAGGAGATTACATGCCACTGTGGCTTTAAAAGCAGATGTGAAAGCAATAAACAGCCCAGATTCCCGTTAATTCACATTCTTACAAACTCTATTCTAATGTCTTGTTTCCCTTATTCTAAAAAACTTGCATAAGTTATAACAGCATAGTTTTTAGAAGTTCAGGCTTCAGAGTCTGAAAGGCTCCAGTTGGAATCCTGATTGATAATCGCTGATACCGAAACTCTCTAAGGTCTTTCTTCCTTGTTTGTAAATGGTGTTACCCACCTACCTCGAAGGGCTATGGTAAGGATTCAATTAGATAAAGTGCTCAGGACAGTGTCTGGCATATTAAGTCAACCTTCCATAAATCAATAGTAGTAAATTTTCATTTTGCATATTACATTTAAAACTTTTCCCCCTCTTTCCAAAATTATCAATATTATCTCTAAAGACACTGTTTCTTTAATAATAGTTTATCTCCTCTCTACAGCAGAGATAAATATACTACATAATTTTTAATTAGAAAGGATATTTTTAATTAAATTAGGACATTTTTAATTAAAAATTAATATTTAATGCTGACTCATACCACAAAGGGCTTCTGCTTATTTATTTGGCCAGGTTTTAGTGGCAGCACACAAGATCGATCTTCATTGCTACATACAGGATCTTTGACTGTGGCATGTGAACTCTTGGTTGAGGCATGTGGGATCTAGTTCCCTGATTAGGAATTGAAAACAGGCCACCTGCATTGGGAGTGTGGAGTCTTAGTCACTGGACCACCAAAGAGGTCCCTCTGCTTTGTATTAATCAGTTGTCTTATTTAATGACTTATAAATTCTCTTTATTTAGCAATTCCAGTCTAATAGTTTTTTTTAACCCTTACTAGGAATAGTTAATTATAAGAGCTCAAACTCATTTTAAATATATATATATATATTCCCCCTCTTTCCAAAATTATCAATATTATCTCTAAAGACACTGTTTCTTTAATAATAGTTTATCTCCTCTCTACAGCAGAGATAAATATACTACATAATTTTTAATTAGAAAGGATATTTTTAATTAAATTAGGACATTTTTAATTAAAAATTAATATTTAATGCTGACTCATACCACAAAGGGCTTCTGCTTATTTATTTGGCCAGGTTTTAGTGGCAGCACACAAGATCGATCTTCATTGCTACATACAGGATCTTTGACTGTGGCATGTGAACTCTTGGTTGAGGCATGTGGGATCTAGTTCCCTGATTAGGAATTGAAAACAGGCCACCTGCATTGGGAGTGTGGAGTCTTAGTCACTGGACCACCAAAGAGGTCCCTCTGCTTTGTATTAATCAGTTGTCTTATTTAATGGCTTATAAATTCTCTTTATTTAGCAATTCCAGTCTAATAGTTTTTTTTAACCCTTACTAGGAATAGTTAATTATAAGAGCTCAAACTCATTTTAAATATATATATATATATGTCTCTGCATTTCTCCTCTAGATGAGTAAAACAGCAATGAGAGAAAATGTTTCTGTGCCTGCAAATAATGTTTAAAAAATAACACTGCTAAGTTAGTTAAGTCATGATTGGGAAAAACAGTCCCATTACTCACTAAGGAGGGGCTGGATAGAAGAGTCCCCAGGGTCTTTGATGGAATGTGAACTGACAAGGATGTCATCTGATTTGTGTTGCAAGTTAATCTCTCATGAATGAGGAGTGGGCACTGAATTATAAGTAAGAAGGATCTTCAACAAGTCAGTGACAGTTTAAGAGAAACAGATCAGATATTCCGAACAGGGAACGAGACCTTATCAGTACCTCTCCCAGACAGCTGGTGCTAAGCAGACGCACACAGCCAACTCGAAACACTGCCACGCTCTGCTCTGCTCTGGGACTCTGCTGACAATAATCTCCTGGCAGATTTCTTTATCCTCTCAACCTCCCCCTTGGGGCCCAGACTCCATGTCTGCTGAGGAAATGGAAAGTGGCTCTTTCTTATGAATACCTTTGAGGCCCCTGGTAGAGCTGAAGTGGATGCAACATAAAATGTGCTGTGCAGCTTTCTGTCTGCTCTCTAAACGTTCCATAACTGACAAGCTTTGAATTAAAAGAGGGCCAGCACCACTGCAGCTCCCATACTTTTCATTTAGACCTCCCACAGCACCAGCACTCAAGAGATACAGGATCCTAAACCAACATGGGAGAACTACAGTACTAAAACATTTCTATAGGAATAAATGACCTGGCCTCTGAGGGGGTCAGTGTGGCATGCACAGTGTAACAGAGCAGCTTTGGAGGCTCTAGGAAAAAAAAAAAATTAATGCCTACACTTTCTTACTTGATGTTTATACGAGGTAGGGTGAGGCACATCTTGGCCCTATAAACTTTGTAAGAGAGACCAAACTGAATGACCTTTAGGTTATGAATTTGAGGAGGGAGTAGAGTACTTCACAAATACCACAGAGACTTCCCAGAGAACTGACTGACATTTTCCCAGAGTTACGTTATTGCTAAATGAAAAAATATTAAAATCATAAAACTCACAGCCAGGGATTTCCCTGGTGGTCCAGTGGTTAAGGATTCACCTGCTAGTTCAGGGGACACGGGTTTGATCCCTTATCCGGGAAGATCCCACATGCCGAGGTGCAACTAAGCCTGTGTGCCACAACTATTGAGGCCATGTTCTGCAGTTACTGAAGCCCACGTGCTCCAGAGCCTGTGCTCTGCAACAAGAGCAGCCACCGAAATGAGAAGCCCGCACATCACAACGAAGACCCAGTGTAGCCAAAAAATAAATGAAAAAAATGAAAAAACTCAAAGCCCATTTTAAAAAGCAAACAACCAAACAAATGAAACAAAACCAATTCAGGATGATGCTTACTTGGAAGCCAATGGTTTGTAGTTCATTGTGGAGCCCATCCAGGACACGTCGTCCGTCAAAGATAAAGGCTGGTTTTAACATTTTTTTATGAATGCGTTCATAATCCAGTTCCTATAAAGAAAGAACCAGAGAAATAATTAGAGCATAGACAGGAATGCATACTCCACCCCAAATGCTATTAGAACACCTCTAAAATTTTCCTTAATCTCACTTCTGTCACTTCACCTTAAACATGTCCCACTCAGTGCAAATCACAACAGCATGGGCACCATCACAGGCTTCATAGGGATCTTTGGAAATGGTCACGAGCCGGGCCACTGTAACAACCCCAAAAAAACTGCAGTAAGAAAGGAGTGATTTGAGATTATGCATTTTAACACTAGGATTGCAGGAGGAATTGAGAGTCTGACAGAAGTGGAACGGTCTGGTTGAAATATGAGTGGAGATAACAGTGAGGGGCCTGGAGTAGTCCCCAGTCTTATCCCAGAAGCATCTCCTTATAATCTCTGGGGCTTTTTAAAAGAGTATCTTGGAAACATCGTTAGAGTAATCTACTTCATTACTTGATTACTAATTAGTAATTATATTACTAACCCACTGGATTACTTCAAATCAAAGTTGATGAAGCAATGTCTGAGAGTTTAATTTTAGAGAATTGAGGTTGAAAAGAGGGGCTTAGCAATGATAACAATGACAAAAACTGAACAACCAAAGGTTTCCAGAGAATAAATAAGTTTGGGAGCCCAAACTCAAAACGACACATGAGAGACAAAGCCTGGCTCACCTTGGTCATCCTTTGAAACTCCTGGATGAGAAAGATCCACAACTATTTGTTCCCTTGGTACTTTTGGATCATATATATGGAGGTGTGCGCCTTCATCCATCAAATATTTGCTAATATATATACTGGATGACTCTCTGAAGGAAAAAACAAAACCCAGCTTTGCTATGCTTCTGAATGGCATATATTTTAATACCTATGGAATTTAATATACAGGTGAGATTCTATTTCTTGTGAGGATATGAACGTCTACTTTTTTACTCTTTATACTATACACATACATGTATTTCACATATACAGCTACCATCAAAAAATCAAGATGAGGAGTTAAGATTCTCAAAAAGGAAAGAACTAATACCTTGTATCACCAGTGTCCTTTTTGAAAGCAAACCCCAAAATAGCTATCTTCTTATCTGTCACTGTATTAAACAGACTGTCTATGATCCGGGAAGCAAACCTCCTTCTCTGGTAGTCATTCATGTCTATAACCTGAAAGGACATGTACAATTATGCAAGGATCAGTTAAAAGAGGTACAGCCTGTGCACACACTGCGTATACCTTTACGGTTAGTACTCTTGTATGAATACAAACCTTATGAATTAACAGGAGGCAAAAGTTACCAACCTCTTTAGTATCCACAGATTAGAAAAAACAAAGAATTTTACCCACTCCCTTCCTTTCCCACTCCTCCCCACCCTGAAAATTTTAAGTTTCATTTGGTTTTAACTGTACATGCATCCAGCTGGGATGAATGTTAAGGTGGGGAGCACAGGTAAATTCCAACCCCATTTGAGGTCTGCTGTGAGGCCAGCCTAAAAAGGCACATAGAAAACAGTGTTCTCCTTAGCCAATTTCTCCAAACCCTAAGGAAGCAACTAAACTCCAAAGTACTCGCTCATACGCTTAACCAGACCCCTCATCAAAATTGAGTGTGAGTAGAAAGAAGGTAGAGAACAGTCAAACCACATACAGAGCTACAGTTGCCTCCAGATGAACCATAACACCATGAACATTTGGAGAAATTTTTAACTAAATGTTACAAGTAAAAGTCTAGTCATCTAATCTGTTACTCTTCTAAGAATTTATAAACAAACATCATATTTGTGACCAGTAAAGTCTCTGATCATCTAACCTGTTACTCTCCTAAGAATTTATAAACAAACATCATATTTGTGACCAGAGGAATTTAAGGAAAGACTTTTTTTTAAGGCTCTAAGCTTCCAGAAGCCATCTCAGAGTCTGAGAGCTTGGGGAAAGAGTTCAAAGCTTTAGAAAAATCAAGCCTTTTTTTTTTTTTTTTTGCCATATAGCTGCAAGGCATGTGGGATCTTAGTTCCCCAACCAGGGATCAAACTAGTGCTCCCTGCAGTGGAACCGTGGAATCTTAACCACTGGACTTCCATGGAACCTGGAAAATGAAGCCTTTATCTGCATTTTCCCCACAATGGACAGTAACATAAAGCTGTTACACTAGAGTGAGTGAAATGAACTAAGAAGTGTATATTTCCCTAAAAATGCTCATTTCCTTACTTTCCTACTCACTGCTGAAATCTGAAAAATTATAAACCTGGGGAAAAAATATTTGGAAAAGATACATACACTGACTGGTATCTTGAGCAAATTACTTAACACTGTTAAGCTTCAGCTTCCCCATCTATAAATGCTGCTGCTGCTGCTGCTGCAAAATCGCTTCAGTCGTGTCTGACTCTGAGCAACTCCATAGCCGGCAGCCCACCAGGCTCACCGTCCCTGGGATTCTCCAGGCAAGAACACTGGAGTGGGTTGCCATTTCCTTCTGGGATAATATTAATGATGAGAACTAAGATACTACATATAAAGTGCTTTAAAGAGTGCCTGGCACAGAGTAAGCACTCAATAAATGTTAACTACTCTATTTCCAGTTTGAGTAGGGTCTCCAATTTTAGCTCTGTGAATCTCAAAGGGACAAAACAAATATCAACACATGCAAACCATCTGCAAGCATAACAATAGAGGTTCTTCTTTTACTCCTATCTTATGCCTTTCAAGATGAAGAACTACAATTAAAAGTTCTTGCTTTATACAGGGAGCAAATTTTGTTATTAAAATTAAAAGGAATACTTGTTTATCATAAACTTTCATCATAGCTGATTACCAAAACAGACAAATTATAAACACAGACGCTCAATAAATAAACCTAAAATGAACAAATTATGAATATAATAATAATCGAGTTCCTGGAAAAAATTAATACTCTTAAAAACATTTGACAGAAAAAGATGACATGTTTTAATTGGAAGTTAATCATAACCTTTTGACTATAAATACCTGCTGCCAATAACGAGCTACTTCAGGCAAATTTAGAGCCTCACAGAGATAAACCAAATTCAGAACATCCTTTTGAAAGCAACTCCCACCAAAACCTGAAGAAAGAAAAAAAAAAAAGACAATATTTTCATTTGGAACCACATAACTAAATCATGTTACAAATTTCTGTGTCATACTAATCAGAAGGCCTATGCTAGGATTTTTAATAATAAAATTTGAATGTGGGAAAATTAATGAGTTTATCAAATTATGTGAAATTTGCAAGAAACTAATCAACTATAAATAATTTCCTAATAGTTATAAATAATTTTAAATAATTACAAATAATTTAAAATAATTTTCTAACTTAAGTTTTATTGTGCCTACATTTCTATTTTTTCCCTCATTAGCTGGTATAACTGCTCCACATCTCTCACTCTAACACAGAGCTGGCAAACTTTAACATTCCCAGTGAAAAATATTTTAGCCTTTGTAGGTCATGTAGTCTCTGGCACAACTATTCAACTCTGCCTTTGTTGCTCAAAAGCAGTCATAGACAATATGTAATCAAATGGGCATAGCTATTTTCCAATAAAACTTTATTTACAAAGAAAAGCTGTGGGCCAGATTTGGCCTGAGGACTGTAGTTCGCCCACCACTGTTTGAGTGCTATGCAGTATACAGTGAGGGTTGGCATGAGCTTTGAAGTCAGACACACCTAGCCACTCACTAGTTGTATGACTGAACAACTTATGAAAATTCCCCCAATCTTTAATCAGCAACACTTTTATGTGAGGTGAGGTGAAGTCACTCAGTCGTGTCCGACTCTTTGTGACCCCATGGACTGTAACCTACTAGGCTTCTCTGTCCATGGGATTCTCCAGGCAAGAATACTGGAGTGGGTTGCCATTTCCTCATACTTTTATGTAACAGGTTATAAATTAAAATATATAAACACCTGTTTCAGAACTTGTTGCATAACATGCCTTCAGGAAACAGTAGCTATTTTTATTAAATGGTCACTAGAAGTAAATATCCGGAGAAGGCAATAGCAAGCCACTCCAGTACTCTTGCCTGGAAAATCCCATGGATGGAGGAGCCTGGTAGGCTGCAGTCCATGGGGTCGCTAGAAGTCGGATGCGACTGAGCGACTTCACTTTCACTTTTCGCTTTCACACAATGGAGAAGGAAATGGCAGCCCACTCCAGTGTTCTTGCCTGGAGAATCCCAGGGACAGGGGAGCCTGTTGGGCTCCTGTCTATGGGGTCGCACAGAGTCGGACACGACTGAAGCGACTTAGCAGCAGCAGCAGCAGCAGAAGTAAATATCAGAAAGACAGAAAAGGCCAAAAAATCAGTGCTGAAAAATGGCATAAAGCCCCAGAAACATAGGAAGTGCTGCCTATGGTCCAATCTGTAAAAGACTCTACCTTTACATCAACTGTATTAATTTAAATTCAAAAATATAGGCAATTCTCATTAAACTCAGTAGTTACATCCTATAAATTCACCACAAACACTGAATTAGCAAATACTGAAGTGCTGCTTGTAGGTAAAATACAGCATTAGGTTCCTGTGAGCTTCTGGTAATGTTTTTTGTCAACTAATCAACACAATCTTGTTTTATGTGTGCTTATATTTAGAGACACCTTATTTAAAAATACTGTTGACCTTCATTAACAATGAACTCAAAGCCAACAGCACTGAAGTGAAGCTTATCAAACCACATGGATTTTCTCTGTAAGGCACATCATAGTTTGCTGACACTTTGGAACAACCAGAAAAAAATTCAGCAATATTCTTGAGGGCCATTTTAAACACTGAAATCACAGGGGGGAAAAAGCACCCAAATGCAAAAAATATGGTATTAAACAGACCACAGAAACAGCAGACATTTGCAGTATGTGAGCTAAAACAAGAAGGTAAGAGTATTGCCTTATTTGACTTCAACTGGGAATGTATGTGTTGGGTGACTCAAATTTTATGCTGCTCTGTTCCTATCTGCAGATGACCAGATGAGTATTGATGCTGGGTTACAAATACATTTTAGCAAGTAGGCTAAATAATTCACAAATATGGAATCCACAAGTAATGAAAATATTTCACTAAGGTCACATCTGCCACCTCATGCGAAGAGTTGACTCATTGGAAAAGACCCTGATGCTGGGAGGGATTGAGGGCAGGAGAAGGGAACGACAGAGGATGAGATGGCTGGATGGCATCACTGACTCGATGGACGTGAGTCTGAGTGAACTCCGGGAGTTGGTGATGGACAGGGAGGCCTGGCGTGGTGCTGCAATTCATGGGGTCGCAGAGTTGGACACGACTGAGCGACTGAACTGAACTGACTGATCAGTAGGAAAAGCAAATGATAAGGAATTTTTTCCTATTGCTTCAGTAAGGTGTTACATGATTTCTGATGTGATCTCCTAAACTTATTCTACCTAAATGTTCTAACAAAATATTAATATATTTCTTCTGAAACACTGAACCATGTTTATATACTAATCAGTCACTAATTATTAAAAAATATATGTAACTATTGTTCTCACTTAGAAAGTCCCTGATAAGCTGAAGGCTACATGTATAATGAAATCATTATTTTAAGGGTGTCAAGCAAAGGCTTCCTTAAAGTTAGAGACCTACCTAAAAGAACCAACTTGATGTATAGAAAACTTTCAGCTTACCAACACTGGCTTTCAGAAATTTACTCCCAATTCTCTGGTCCATTCCAATAGCTGTTGCCACCTCTTCTACATCAGCTCCTGTTGCTTCACAGAGGGCACTTATAGAGTTAATGCTGCTGATTCTCTGGGCCAGAAAAGCATTTGCTGTCTTTAAAAAAAAAAGGAAGAATATGATGAACTAAAATAAACACTTTATATAATCTGTATTATATTTCATCAAGTTGATGCAAATTACTGAAGGAGATATGAAAGTTTCTGATGGGTTCGATCTGAAGAGGCAATGGGTGGGTTGGTTCAGAAAAATGTCTTAAATTAGAGAAGAAAGGTGATTCAGTTCAGTTCAGTTCAGTTCAGTCGCTCAGTCATGTCCAACTCTTTGCGACCCCATGAATCACAGCACTCCAGGCCTCAAAAGGGACTTCTCTGGTAGTCTAATAGCTAAGACTCTTTGCTCCCAATGCAGGGGGCCTGGGTTCAATCCCTGGTCAGGGAACTAGATCCCACATGACACAGCTAAGATCCCACATGCTGCAACTGAGACCCAGTTCAGCCAAATAAATAAATATTAAAAAAATAAATAAAGGTGAAGATTTAAAAAAGAGAAAGTAAAAAGAAGGGAATGAGTGATTTTTAAAATTAGTATTTTAGTACACTCTATTTTCTTTTACATATTCTAAAATATTTCATACCGAAATACTTGATCCCCTTATGAAATTATTTCATAATATACAAGAATATTATCTTCATAAGCATATCTTTTATTTAAAAAGTACCTAGGTAGCTTATCAGCATTAAGAGAAATAAGTCCTTGGATTAAACTTAATAGAGAGTTGAGTGCTACATACTAACCAGTTTGGAAAGTTCTGAAGACCAGGTATTAGTGGTGAGGATCTTTTCTCTGGGAACCCAGTGCTCATACACAGCACACAGTGCTTGCACAGCTCTCTGGCCCTCTGGGGTTTCATCCCCTCCAATCAGTACTCTGTCTGGGTTCTTCAGGTCCTTGATGGCCGTTCCTTCTGCCAAGAACTCAGGGTTGGACAGCACCTAAAATCCCAATGCAAAGGAAAGTTTTAAGCTAGAATTAATTATGGACAACTAAAAGCACTGATATTTACATAAGGCCAGATTCTCATGCTTCCTTTTTCATACCTGTAAATTCAAGTTGGGTTTTGTGTTTGCATCAAATATTCGACGAATACTTTCTGCTGCCCGCACTGGGACCGTGCTTTTCTCAGTCACAATTTTGTACCCGTGTGAGTTTTGCACAATGCGTCTAGCACAAGCTTCAATATACTTCAGATCTGCTGCACGGCCTTTTCCCATTCCATAGGTTTTGGTTGGTGTGTTCACCTGATGAAAGTATACAGAATTAAGAACAAAGTATCTGTGAAATGTTCACTTATATCAAGATACACCCTGGGCCATCAACTGACTAGTCAAGTAGGAAGTTAATCAGTAGCCCTGGTTTCACCCTCTATTAGTTCTACAGAAATAATACATTTTATAAATATAATACCTTAGGGAACAGCTTGAAGTACCTGGAGAAGTCACTCATTACATTTCTACATTTCTATTGAGAAGCTACTATATATGTGTCAGAGTCAGGATAGCAGGATAGACAGGGTCTAAGCTAAGACTAGGCTTCCCACATAGCTCATATGGGCTTCCCTCATAGCTCAGTTGGGAAAGAATCCACCTGCAATGCAGGAGACCCTGGTTTGATTCCTGGGTCAGGAAGATCCACTATGGAAGGGATAGGCTTCTCTTGTGGCTCAGCTGGTAAAGAATCCTCCTGCAATATGGGAGACTCGGGTTCGATCCTTGGGTTGGGAAGATCCCCTGGAGAAGGGAAAGGATACCCACTCCAGTATTCTAGCCTGGAGAATTCCATGAACTGTATAGTCCATGGGGTCACAAGAGTTGGACATGACTGAGTGACTTTCACTTCACTAAGCTAAGACTGGAGATATAAAGATGAAGGAGACTCCAAAAGGAGTTCATGGACTGAAATGAAATGTGAGTTCTCTCTTACTTCTTCTCCTGATTATATGTAACATATTATCCTAGTCTTTAAAACTAAACTTAAAACTCCTTTTACTCTCCTTTTTTTATAGACCTATATCAATAAGTTTTTATAAATGTCTGCAGTGTCATTCACAAATGCTTTCTTGGCAATTTAAAACTAGAAATTATCTAGCACCTCCAGGATACAGAATACTATGCAGACAAAGACTATCATATAGAAAGAAAAATAAACCATGAGTTCAGAGTCCAGGCATTTGGCTTTGGCTTAGCTGTATCATGTAACCGTGGGGAAGTATGGCTGCCTTTGTCTCAATGACCTCACTGGCAAATGAGAATAACACATTCTCTAAAATCTAACTCATGAGTTTCATAACATTCACATAAAAGTGAAAATACTCTGTGAAGTCCAAACTTCTATATAGGAATAATTTTTGAACCAGTAAGTAGCACCAATTTTCTTCTCTCGACAAACTTATGACTTAATGGGAGACCAAATAAAAGAATGAAACCAAAATAAATCAAAACATGAAGATTTAGATGAGGTGTGAAAAGCATGAGGAAAGTTTGTTTACAGGCATGGAACAACTTAGGAAAAGACTTAGGTATGGAAGTCAGGGTGTGGTGGCGCACAGAAGGGCGAAAACGACTGATAAGACAATGTGAGACATGCTGGAGATGAGGGATGATCAGATGGTTTCCCCAGGTACAGGAGCTCTAAAGATAACAACTGAAAACTGATTCCATAGCATAAAACTATTCCTACTGGGAATTCACCTAAAAATAATTTGGGTAATCTAGGATGGGAGGGAAGTATAAAAGAAGACTGGGGACTTCCCTGGTGGTCCAGTGGTTAAGACTCCATTCTTCCACTGCAGGGGGGTGTAGGTTTGACCCTTGGTTGGGGGAACTAAGATCCCACATACCCTGAGAAGCAGCCAAAAAAATTATGAAAACAAAAATCACGAATGACCATGATGACTGTTGACAATGGAGAATGGGTACTAGGGGTTCATTATATCGTTGGTTCCATCTTTTGCATAAGTTTGCTATTTTTCATAATGAAAAGTATATAACAAGCAACTGATGCAGAGAAAAATGGAAGCTTGGTAGGAGTCATACCACAAAAATAACTCTAACAGGCACACAAAGCAACAGCTTGGAAAGACTCAAGGGAGTCAAGGGGGCTCAGGCAGTGTATAATCAGCTGTCTTTGCCAGAACACACTAAGGTAAACTCTATTGCCTTAAGAATAGATTCTTAAAAAAAAAAAAAAAAAATTTCTTTTTCTTACAGAAAAGTCCCCTCTTCCCATTCGAGGTTGTGGTTATCCAAATGTTGGGACTAAGGTAACATCTTGATTTTCTCCAAGCATCTAGATACTCCCAAATAATTTCTCCTTTTCTATGCCTCTACCCTAACCTTCTACAAGCTTGAGCAGACAAAGGATAGGTGAGTCACAAAACTGGCACCAGTTCCTCTGAAGTAATTTTTAAAAAGAAAGACTGAATTCATAGCACATTTTCACCAAGGGTTTCATTACTACTTTCTCTTGGAGTTCGTATTTCTTCACAGTACTGCTTTTGCCTCGATACACATAATCAACTCAACATCATCTATGGATAGATTTATGGATGCCCCAGGTGTTTCTTTATCTCATGGAACCCAGTCCAAGCTCACACCACTGGCTTTCCCCTTACTCCATAAGGCTATAAAGGTCTTAGGTCATATAACACCCTAGCTCAGCTACCACCTGGTGATAACTATACCATCACACACAGAATATTTGAGTCACCAAAACAGCAAGAAGAAAAGCTACCTTGGTTCACATATTGGATTACCAGAGTGTATTCCACTATGGATGCCCCAGGTGTTTCTTTATCTCATGGAACCCAGTCCAAGCTCACACCACTGGCTTTCCCCTTACTCCATAAGGCTATAAAGGTCTTAAGTCATATAACACCCTAGCTCAGCTACCACCTGGTGATAACTATACCATCACACACAGAATATTTGAGTCACCAAAACAGCAAGAAGAAAAGCTACCTTGGTTCACATATTGGATTACCAGAGTGTATTCCCAAGCATTGATTCTACTTTTTTAAATTACAAAGGTACAACAGTTAAGTTATATTATGAACTGAAGTTATTTATGGACTAGCCTAACAACCTAATCAAGATATGCCAGGTTCTAAATAATTAATTTAAAATCATTTTTGGAATACAAATTCTTCTAGATAGGAGATGGTTGTACAGTTGCAGCAAACTTTACCTGATTTTTTTTACCGTACCTACACCAAGCAGTGGAACCAAGAAACAACGAAATACATATACTATCACCCTATGTGCTCATGTGTGCTCACAAGTTATCAACACTTCCTAATTCTAGATGTCAGACTAGAACTTTCTCTGAACTTATTTATTCAATGATCTGAAATGATCAGATGATCAAAGAGTTTGGTGAATTGTTGGATAAAATCCACCAATTGGAGAAAATCAAAATTCAACTGGACAACTTTATACTAAGTAATGCTATGGCTTAATGCCACTGGATTTATTATTAAACGACAATGAAACTTCTATACAGACAAGAATACATTAACTCACACAGCAAAGGAAAATACTTACAGAAATAAACACAAGATCAGCTTCCTTAATGGCATCATCAATATTGGTAGAGAAAAATAAATTTTTTCCTCGACAGGATTCTACCACTTCTTTTAGTCCTGGCTAAAAAGAGAAAAGAAACGAAGTTGCACATAAATTTTACCAGTCAGATGAGATAACCCAATGGTATAGAATTGCATTCATTTAGGGAAAGGTCATGTTGTAATTGAAAGGTTTAGATTTGCTCTCAAATAACACCTCTGTAGAAAACTCAAAGATCAAACTGGTACCAAAGGCCATCTAATGCACATTATGTAACATAAAAAAAAAAACAAAGCAAAACTGAACTTGAACAATTAAAGCAGCAGATCAACTTAATGCATTTCATTGTTGACCATGTTCCAGACTATTTCATGAGTGTTAACAGTTAACACCAAGTATCACATAATGATCAGCAAAGTCAAAGTCTTTCGTGATTTCAAGCAAACATTTGATTTTGCATCGTCATTATGAATGCAGGTTTACTCCCATGAATCCAGGTCATAGAACACAGGCCATTCAGACTAGTTGCGAAATAGTCAATATTTACACATGCATAAATTTATAATTTTTCTAAGTCCTATTATAAGAAACATGTCTATCAAAAAAATTGTTACTTTCCCATATAATTTTTTAAGTTGATATGTTATTATTTTCATTTTTATTCAGTTCAAGAAATTTCTCTTTTTTTGTCCGCATGGCATGCAGGATCTTAGTTTCCTGACCAGGATCAAACTCTTGCCCCCTGCAGCGGAAGTGTGGAGTCTTAACCCTTGGACAGCCAGGGAAGTCCCTGGTGTCACCAGTTATAGCAACCGTTTCCTTATTTTGACTAGGTTCTAGAAAATTAGAGTAAAGGGTTATTTTACAGAGAAGATTTAATTCAATCCTATATATAATCTTCTAGTATTTAAAGTAACCTAAAATCAGAGCAATGCAGAATTTATAGTAAGTCTTAATAAGACTTTAACATGAACAACTACATTATTCCATTAAAATCAATGGGATATTTGTAGATATCCAAAACAAATGCAGAAGCAGTTTATAATATAGGTTCTACCTCTTATTAGGTTCATTATGTAATTATCATAATTAGTATTTTGAATTTATATG
>SJYT01075523.1:0-55605 GCA_006410635.1 Cephalophus harveyi
GATATTACATCAAGGGGGTATTTTTGCTTTATGGTGATGAACTCTTTCAACAGAAGTACAAATATCTGTGCCAGGAAATGTGTTTTTTGTTCCCTTTGAAATGGATATTTCCAGAAGACTCATTTCTTTGGGGATCAAGAAGCCCTAAATTCTTTTTATATTACTTTCCTTTTAAGAAAGCATTCTATGTACCAAACTAAAGAAATCCATAGGGCATTTATTGATCAACTTTACTTTCTGACCACCAGAGACACAGGCATGCTAGGTTTTGCCCAGAAAACCCCCAAATCTTCCACTGGTAAAAATCACTCATCACTTGTATAATCCCACTTGAATACAACCAGTAACGTGGTGCCTTTTCTCCTGTCGCCCAAGAGAGGTCTCGCTACCCTCCCTAAGCAGCTATTAACTTGGATCAGTTCAAAAGAGAAATACTGGTGAATCAAGACGCCAAGTCTCCTAAAGGTCCAGGTGTCATTGTTTAAGGCTGACCAGGTGTGACCTCAATCTATATTTGGTGCTCTGAATCACTTCAAACACCACAGTTTTCCTGTTAAGTCTTAAGGAGCCTCCTATGGGTCCAGGTTATTCTCAGTCTGGCATTCCACTTTTCATAATTTAGCCACCAACTACTTTCTGTCCTCACCCACTTCTCTAAATGAACCCTTCAGTTTGCCAAGCTAGTCAACTCAGCCAGCTCTGAACAGTCCTCCACATCCAGCCTCGCGCCCTGCCTCCTCCCCTTCTACTCACACCTCACCCGCCGCTGTTTTAGTACTGTGCACCCGAATGCTCTGTCCTCTCCTCAACTGCAACACCCCAAGAGCCTGGCTCCACGACACTCACATCCGTATTCTCCAGAATCCTCAGAATGGCATCGAGCATATTCTGAGGAACTGATTTGTATGTAGGGGGGTTTGTTCCAAGTAATGCACATGGGATCAGAGCTAGCTGGGCCTGGGGACAAGAGAAAAGACACCATACGTTAGATGTTACCATGAAATGCCTTGTGAAAATAATGTCTCTTAAAATGACCCTCAAAAGAAGACTGATCATCATTAATCTGTTTCCCCCAAGAAAGAGAGGCAAAATAAAGGAAGTAACAATCAGGCAATCCATCTTCCTGTAGCTTAAGCACCATGTGGAGCACTCCAAAAGGGAGTACCCCAAATCCTTTCCACAACACTGCTACCTGTGATCTTCTCCAGGCTAAAGAAGTAGAAGAGTGGGGTGGGCAGGCAGGGAAGGAAATTTCAGTATGACAGATGAAAGGGTATGTCCCAGGTGGACGAGGGAGGGAAGGTCTCTATATGCATCCCAACTGACAGCTCTCAGCATGGGGACTTCCTGGACCAGTAAGATACCCTGTTCAGCATGCATGTCTGGCTGCTGTTGCTGCTGCTAAGTCACTTCAGTCGTGTCTGACTCTTAGCGACCCCATGGACTGCAGCCTACCAGGCTCCTCCATCCATGGGATTTTGCAGGCAAGAGTACTGGGGTGGGCTAGTGACTTACTTTTGCAGGCTGTTAATTTTATAGCTACAACTCCTCCAGCAAAAGGCTTACAAAGGACAATAATGAAGATCTTCACCTTTTTCCTTCTTCTGAATGGCAGTCAAGATGATGCAGAAAGAAAAATGTCCGTACGCTCTCTCTCTTTCACACACAATCATGATCGACTATGTTGAGAGTTCAGGATCACTCCCGCATTTTTTTTTAAATGAAAGATTTCCTTTATAATGTTCACATATGTAGGCGGATGAACAATTAAGAAGACTAACCAATTATCATAAGAATAATTATAAGAATAACCAAAAGATTATTTTTCTTTGAGAAATATTTCAGTAGTCAAAAAAACAACCAAAAAAAAAAAAGGATTGGGTACTCTTATCAACCTTTCCAGGTTTGGCTGTCATTAAGAAAGTTGCCCATGACATTTTAACAAAACAGGAAGGTCGTTCACACTTATGTAACTATTGCCCCACCCAGATGAATCAGGGGCATGGTGGACAAAGATAAATATGAGGGAGTTTCAAGAGAAAATGCTGTGCATTTGAAAAACTTAACAATCCTGCCACAGCCTGCCAGGAATGAGATTGCTAAGCCCTGAGCCAGGTGAACTGAGGACACAATGGCCACCCTTCCCTCCCCAGGGAGCTTGGAGTCTAGTGAACCGCCTGTGGCAACACCATGGGGGGATGCCAGGAGAGGGGGGAACTATGGGCACTACGGCAAGGACTGATTCAACAGAAAATGTCTGAGTTCCAAACACCAAAGGGAAAGACCTAAGTCCAGTCTAGGGGTTACAGGAAAGCTTCCTGGGTGAAGTGGGCTTAGTCACTCAGTCCTGTCCGATTCTGGTGAGCCCATGGACTGTACCCCCCCAGGTTCCTCTGTCCATGTGATTCTCCAGGCAAGGATACTGGAGTGGGTTGCTATGCCCTCCAGGGGATCTTCCCAAGCCGGAGACTGAACCCAGGTCTCCCCCACTGTGGGTGGCTTCTTTGCCATCTGAGTCACCAGGGAAGCCCAGGTGAAGTGTGAGGAAGGTTACATTCCCCTAGCCCCAACCGCAGGTTACACTGTCTGCATCTTTAGTTCTGCTCAGCTTGCACAGAACTCTGAGTGGAAGGAAAATGGCAGACTTCCCAACTTGCTATTAGGCAAATGGAAGGGTGGACAGTTCCCTCGGTCCACCTGGCAGCCACTGACCAACAGACTGGTTAAGCTTCCCTAAGTTAGTAAAACCTTTACTAATGGTATCAAAACTCCTAATCGGAAATAACCAAAATAATCACAAAACTTCCTGGGTGAAGACCCCTGGGTTGGGAAGATCCCCTAGAGAAGGGAATGGCTACCCACTCCAGTATTCTTGCCTGGAGAATCCCATGGACAGAGGTGTCTGGCAGCAACAGTCCATGAGGTTGCAGAGTCTGACATGACTGAGCGACTAATACACACACATGGCTAGCTCTTTAATGACATATATTTAGCTACTGTCCTTGTTCATTAACGGAAGGCTTTCAAGTTTAGGCTAAATCCTACAACTCTCTCCTCAAAAAACACCAAACAAAATTAAAAAACAAAGCCTCTCAAGCCAGGGGCACAGCAGTCACCTGTTTTCTAATTACAGGCAAACCTGCTCAGGTTCATCAGCTCTACGCTCTATGATCTAACTCACTTCCTGTTGTTTCAGCAAAAAAAAGCAGGAGTTCCCAAAAAAGTCCTTTTCTGCCCCAAATTAATGACAACAGAGTTTATTAAGTTTTACTCAGGCTTATTGATCCAAGAAGTGAACTAAATGGGGTCTACTGATTTATAGTCATTGTGGGACCCAAGAGCCACCCCACAGAATCTAATAGGGAAAAAAGGCATCAGTCACTGAGCTTAATCACTGGCAACTTCATGAGAATCTGTGACTCTGTAAATCTCAAGGCCAGGGGTCTTTACACCTAGGGTGCTACCGTTCTGAACCGAAAAAACCTAGTTCCAAAAGCAGTTTCCACTTCTGAAGCAGCTAATCCAGCTCCATGGCAGGAGAATCTGTAATCCCATGAGAGACAGAGGGACGGGGCTAGCATGTTAAGCCCCCACTCCACTGCCAGGGTGGAGGTGATGCAGGCAACTAAACAGGTTAAGCATAAATACTTAACTGAAAATGTGGATTTGTGCAGTGTTAAGTGCAGGATTAGGGAGCACAAAAGACAGGGACCTCCTTTAGTCTGGGAGGGAGGGGGAATGTAGTCAGAGAGTAATATTTGAGGGGACATCCAAAGGACTGCCTATGAGCAGTCCAGGCAGAAAGCTCCAGTGAGAAAATCAGGAACTCAAAGTGATCACAAGTCACTGAAGAGCGGCAGTCAGGTTTGTCTTTTTGAAACATTCCCATGTGAGGATGAAGTGGAGGGAAGACCAGGTGAGACCCACCACAGCCCCCAGGGGAAAGACGGCAGCACTGGGACTGCAGTGGGAAGGTGCGGTGGAGGGAAGCAGACAGAGTCAGGATACCTACAGAGGAGGAATCAAAAGAGCTCGGTGGGCAGGTGGGACTCAGTGGCCTCCCTCTTGACCATCAATTCTCTTTTTCTCTCTATAAAGCACTTTAGAAAACCAGCTATATAGAGCTGCTGGCTAATGTCCTTTTAGCGTCCTCGTGAGTAAATAGCCTAATTGCAAAGGCAGACGGTGCTCCTGAGCCTCTCCAGGTCCAGTGGGCACTCTCCTTCACCTCTCTGTGCCCTGCATGGACCTGCCACGGCTCTCTGGTTCCCCAACGGGAGGCCCGCAGATGGCAGCTTCCTGCTGGGGATTCTGTGGGCGGCCTCGACCCCCCAGCTAAGGTCTCAGCCCCCTCAGCTCAGTCACCGCCTCCTCCTCCGGGCTCTGCTAGCGCCTCCCCCTTCCTGCGTGCTACGGTCTTCTTTCTCCAAGCCTCAAGATGGTAACCCGCTTTCTAGCTCCAGGTACTGCACCATCCCCTGCGGTTTCCAGAGAAACCCCGCCCGTACCTTTCTTGTAAAGTCTCATTAATAAAATCTCTTCAGGTTAGCCAATTTAGGTGTGTCATGTGTTTCCTACCAGGACCCTGGCTGAGAGTCCCCTCAAATCAGTTCTATCCATCCTTTGTGACTGATTAAGGAGATATTCCATCATATAAAGTGACAATGGCACCCCACTCCAGCACTCTTGCCTGGAAAATCCCATGGACGGAGGAGCCTGGTGGGCTGCAGTCCATGGGGTCGCTAAGAGTTGGACACGACTGAGCAACTTCACTTTCACTTTTCACTTTCATGCACTGGAGAAGGAAATGGCAACCCACTCCAGTGTTCTTGCCTGGAGAATCCCAGGGATGGGGGAGCCTGGTGGTCTGCCGTCTGTAGGGTCACACAGAGTCGGACACGACTGAAGTGAGTTAGCAGTAGCAGCAAAGTGACAGTTACAGGGCAAACGGATCACAGGAAGTATTCCAAATTCTACTAACTACTTGGGAGAAGAAAACTCAGAAGACTCTCGAGGTCCACCACTCTTAAGCCGCTAAATCTGTCCACTATTAAAGTAGTTACAGGGAACTAAGAAAGGTGATGAAGCAATGAAGACCTAGGATCTGTACTCCGGCCAGCGCTAGGCGGTCCTGACGAGTCAGCTGCAGCTGCTGTCCTCTTTGAATCGCACTCTGGTCCATGTCTGAGTGTGTACTACACTGACAGCTTTGTGCTAGGAAGCTGCAGTGGGATCCGGGACATGGGGGAAGAGACACAGTCCTAACTTTGGAAGTGTTTACAGCTAAGGGAGCTATGCATGTAAGATAATAAGGGAATAAGTAGGAAGTGGGATAAGGGAAATGGCTGATTTTGAGCTGACTATGGAATTCATGGGAGAAGGCGATGGCACCCCACTCCAGTACTCTTGCCTGGAAAATCCCATGGACAGAGGAGCCTGGTAGGCTGCAGTCCATGGAGTCGCTAAGAGTCGGATATGACTGAAGCAACTTAGCAGCAGCAGCATGGAACTCACAGCTACATGTTTCCAAATGAGCTGCTTGGTTGATATAAAAAAACTCAGTTCATGTCTGGAGGAACTAGAAAAACGGCAACTTCAAATAGTCCAGGAATAGAGCAAGAACTTAAAGGAGGGGGAAGAGACACAGTCCTAACTTTGGAAGTGTTTACAGCTAAGGGAGCTATGCATGTAAGATAATAAGGGAATAAGTAGAAAGTGGGATAAGGGAAATGGCTGATTTTGAGCTGACTATGGAATTCATGGGAGAAGGCGATGGCACCCCACTCCAGTACTCTTGCCTGGAAAATCCCATGGACAGAGGAGCCTGGTAGGCTGCAGTCCATGGAGTCGCTAAGAGTCGGATATGACTGAAGCAACTTAGCAGCAGCAGCATGGAACTCACAGCTACATGTTTCCAAATGAGCTGCTTGGTTGATATAAAAAAACTCAGTTCATGTCTGGAGGAACTAGAAAAACGGCAACTTCAAATAGTCCAGGAATAGAGCAAGAACTTAAAGGTAGAGCAACTCAGAATAGGTAAGAAGGTGTGGGAAAACAAGGCCATCGCCCCTTTAATATTTTAATTGGGGCTCAAAAAAGGAGGGAGTTGCTGTTAAGTCACACAGTTGGTATCCTCTCTCTGCAAGGCTACAAACTGCCCTCCTGCGAAATGGAGCGGTCACATGTTAAGCTACAAACAGTAATAAGAGGCACTGTGGATGGCTGGATGTGGCTCAACGGCGTGGCGTTGCCTCTCAGAGGTAATCTCCAGGGTGAGGCTACTCCACTGCCCCTCCTCGCTGTCTCCACTACGCTGCTCAAGTGCCACGGGGAAGGCTGAAGAGTGTTAGAGCCCAGAAACCTTCAAGGCTGGGCTATCATGTGGGCCTGCCTGGGGTAACTAGATCAAGTGGTCTATTCCTATCTTCTATCACTCAGAGATTTGACAGACTACCCCCTTCCTCTACTTTCTGGATGACTATTGGCAAAGATGAAATCAAGTTAATATTCAGTGATGATGACCGGCTGTTCCTGGTGGGAGTATAAAAAGGTGTATGGTTTCACTGAGAAGAATTTAGCCTTAAATATCAAAGATCTGGATTTTCATACCCAGAAAAGCCTAGCCATTCTTAGGACTCTATTCTATCAAATGATCAAGATATACTGTGTTAAGACTCAAGGAGCAGACAATTATGAGTGTTCATTTTGAGTCAGCGTCTGTGCTCAGCCCTGGGGAGACCACAAGACGGAAATGATCCTTACTTACAAGGGCCGACAGCAGGGAAGGGAAGGGAACTGTGTAACTTAAGGCGTCATAGGTTATGATGGAAAGTTCACAGTGCTCTGGATGCGAGCACACCTTGGGGAGACCTAATCAAATCACGCATAGAGGTGGCAAGGAAAGCTCACCTGGGCAGTATCATTTCAACTGGAAACCCTAAGTACGAGTAGGTCTTAGCCAGGCTTAGGAGTGTGAATGGAGGACATAAGTGAGAGACAGAAGAAATATCCCAAGCAGAGGGACGAGCACACACAGAGGCTCTTGGGTGGGAAGGGGTTTAGTATGGTCTGGAATCGAAATAACAGATCCAAAGGAGTTTTGTGCAAAGTAGAGAGAGGCTTGGAGGCTAGAGAGAAAGGGAACTGGCTAAACTGTGCAGGGCTCTAAAGAGTAGAGTAAGGATCCTGGGAGACCCAGGACTGAACCTGCTCTTGAGTATGACGACTCTGGTTTCTGTGTGGCACAGAGATCTGGGCGGGATGCAAAGTGGCAGCAGGAAGATCACTTAATTAAGGGGCTATTGCAGAAAGCCAGGCCAGAAGAGATGAGACATTGTGACTAGGGCGCGGGGATTTTGATTGCCTTGAGAAGACTCTAAGATGAACACAAGAAACCTGTACGCATTATTTTCACACTCTTAAATTTACCCCCCACCCTGTTTGCAGGAACAAGGAACATAGTAAAAAGGGTGAGATCTAATTTCAAGTCGTATCACTAGCTTCCCAAGGCCACATAATTTAAAACTTAAAGTTTATTCTTCACCATAAATAAAGTGAAAATGTATAAAAGGGATAATCCCTCAGTTGTGCTGAGGTGATGTTTTGATCGCTATTAATGTATAAGTAAACGTCTACACAAAACTTTTTCAAACAACCAATTCAAATAACTATAACGTACAAACTGTAGACTCTATGAAAATACTCAATTTGAACTAGTATACCCTAACATATGCTTACTCACACATTAAACTTTCTCTACTCCCCAAAGTGACCCCAAATACAGACATTTTCATTAAGAAAACAGACATGAGAATTCAGGATATGGCAACTTTTTCTGGGTACCTCTCTAACGGAATTGGAGACAAGTACAGCTGTTGGTGACAGACAGGCTGAGTTACCCCTCCTTTTACCGAAAGAAGGGAGACTTGTAACTAACTAGCTTCTGCGGCCTCCTTCAGGCAGCTGCAAGGCTCAGAGGCAGGAGGGAGGCCCGGGGGTGGGGGTGAGGCGGGGCGGGGGCAGCGGGAGCACAGCCACGCAGCTCTGCTCTCAGCCTGTGCTGTCAAAGGCAGACAAGCCCGCCCCGCTCCGCCTATTAGTTTTATCTGAGCACCTACCTACACGCTGCTTCATGTAGAAAATCAGCACTTTCGTCCCACAGAAACGTCACAACCTGCAGAGAATAGGGGGACTAAGAGGACTAAATAATAGGATGTATTAGAGCAAACAACGGGCTTGTCAGGCCCTCAATTCCAGATCACAAGAAGGACTTCCTGATTTCAGGCGGTATTTAAAGTGGAAAGCTGGTGTGCCACCCACAATTCTGGGTCGCTACAGGACTTAACAGAACAACGTCGGTGCTGCCTGGAAATTCAAGGGGAAACCAGGCATACGGGGTTCCTCTCTTGCCCACAATAACAAGGAGCTTTCCAAACCATAAAAATGATCAGCCATATGATGATCAACTCAGGTATGACTACTGTTGGCCACTACAGAATGATTATTACTGAGCCTTTCTAACTTCTCGACCCCTCCCCATAAGGTCAAAGGCTATGAATGGCTATGCATAACACATCTATAATGATTCAACTATTAAATCTGAACTGGCCAGAACCAAAATGCCCAGGTGAATTCTCACTGTTGAAGTCACAGTTTGCGGCCCTGGGAGGTACAGTGAGGCTTGTTTTAAAATTTGTACTCCCTTCACTGGATGGCCTTCTGTTTTCCCTAGAGTTCTAATGGATTTAACACAATTTCTCTGGCTTTTATATATTTTACAATTACTACTACTTTTCAAGGATGGTATATGTAAGAAAATGTCTTGAATACTCATTTCCCTTTTCAGTCTATCACTCTGGGATTTTCCTGATACTTTCTTTGGTTGGACGTGTGGATTCCTAGACTTCAAGGCTTTCTCATTCTTGGTTTTTACGGTAGGGCACCAGTAATACACCCCAAGAAAGGGTGCTGGGGAAGCAAATGATTTCAGTCCTGGCACGTCTGAAATTGCCTTGATTCGTCACTTGTAACTGAATGCTGGTTCAGTGAGGTGTAGAATTCAGCAGAATTCTAGGCTGAACAGCATTTCTTTCAGAATTAGGAAGCTACTGTTTTCTGGTATTTGGAGTTGTTCATCCAAAGTTTACTGGCAATCTGATTACCACTTCTTAACAAAGACTTGTTTATTTTCTAGATGCTTTTAGAACCTATTCTTTCTCCTGGACACTTTGAAATTTAACAATAACCTGTCTGAGGGAGGATCTGTTTTTATACAAATTGCTGGGTAGACTCAGTGGTCCCTCCTCCTCCAAAAATCCACATCCATCACCTGCGAGAAGTACCTTCTTTCTTTTCTTTTTTTAAATCTACTAGTCTTTCCTTTGCACTGTTCTCATTTGACTTCATGAAAGACCTCCAGCAGGCTCGCACGGCATTTCCTGAGTCCATGCACACCCTCCTAGACGACCATCTCATTTTCTCCTTGAGCCTCAACAGCTCCTCCTCTATCCTTCCCAGCAGACGATCTTTCTTTCTGCTGCTAAGTCACTTCAGTCGTGTCTGACTCTGTGCGACCCCGTAGACGGCAGCCCACCAGGCTCCCCGTCCCTGAGATTCTCCAGGCAAGAATACTGGAGTGGGTTGCCATTTCCTTTTTCAATACAAGAAAGTAAAAAGTGAAAGTGAAGTCGCTCAGTCGTGTCCAACCCTCAGCGACCCCATGGACTGTAGCCTTCCAGGCTCCTCCATCTATGGGATTTTCCAGGCAAGAGTACTGGAGTGGGGTGCCAATGCTTTCTCCGGATCTTTCTATTTCGCCACAAATACAGAAGCAAACAGAAGAGATCCTTTAAAGCTCCCACCACCTGTGTACAACCACTTGTACCTGTAATCCTTACCCTCTGCCTTCTATTTCTTTTGTCCATGCTCCTAACCACATAAAATTCTACTTCTGTGCTAGATCCTACGTTTTTGCCGGCTCAAGGACATTAGTGCAGTAATTTTCCCTCATTTCTTGCACATCATCAATTTTTTTTGTCTCTACTGGATCTTTTCTATAAGTAAATAAAAACGCTATTATTTCTCCCAACTCTCAGATTGGGATGAAAACAGACCTCTTTTGATTCTACATCAAAACTCCCTGGAACAGTTGTTCACATCCCCTGTCTCCAGTTTCTTTCTTCCTGTTCTCTCTCCCTAACATTTCATTATGAAAGCTTTCAAACACAGAGCAAAGTTTAAAGAATTTTACCAACCAAGACACATTTACCCACCACCTAACTGTGCCATTAGCAATCTGTGCTTTATCACGTATCTGTCTATACAACCTCCCGTTAAGCCATGTTTAAATGCAACAAAGCCACTCTACTAACATTTCATTATGAAAGCTTTCAAACACAGAGCAAAGTTTAAAGAATTTTACCAACCAAGACACATTTACCCACCACCTAATTGTGCCATTAGCAATCTGTGCTTTATCACGTATCTGTCTATACAACCTCCCGTTAAGCCATGTTTAAATGCAACAAAGCCACTGTCACCAGCATTCTCCAAATACTCCTCCAAAAACATATGATTGACTATTAGTTAAATGTTAGTTCGCAACGTCTTTTTAAATTTTTATTGATTGATCTATTTTTGGCTGTCCTGGGTCTCTGTTGTTGCGCAGGCTTTTCTCACTGGGGAGCACAGGCTCCAGGATGATCGCTCGGGCTTCAGCAGTTGCGGCACATGGGTTTAGTAGTGTGGCTCCCAGGCTTGGGATCCTCCCAGACCAGGGATCGAACTTGTCTCCTGTATTGGCAGGTGGATACTTTAGCACTGAGTCACCAGGAAAGCCCTATTTTATTTTTTTCATGTATCTCAAAATTGCAGACATCAGTACTCCTTCTCCTAAATACTTCTGCACATATATTATTAACTACAGTTAAATATCAGTTTGCAGTGCTTTCTTTCGGTGTAGCATTTACACAGCCACTGCCACCCCCCAGCAAGGCTCCCCATGCCCCACTCCCCGCCCTGACTCACCGTGTCTGAACCCACTCCCAGTATGTTTCTGCTCTCTCCACTGGGACTACCCAGAGGTCCCCAGTGATCCTGATGGCCTGTCACTGAATCCAAAGGTCAGTGCCCCGCCCCCATCCGACCTGGCCCATCAGAAGCCGCAACAGAGTGGTCACTTACTCTGCAGTGAACACTTGTTTGGCTTCTAGGATACAACACATCCTAGGTTTTCTTCCTATTGAACTGGCTGCTCTTGTTTGGTCTCCGTTGCTAGTTTCTTTCTATCTCATTAACTGTTAAAGGGCCTCAAGGGCTCCATCCCAGAAGCTATTTTCTTCTCTACCAACACTCATTCTCTTAATTTTCTCATATAGTCAGATGGCTTTTATATACCCTAAATCAACCCCTTCTCTCCACTTCCACAGCTAGAACTCTGGAAGCTGCCAATAGCTCTAGCCACCAAAGCAGGGGGCCCAGGCTTCCACCCGGGCCAGGGAACTAGATCCAACATGTTGCAACTGAGAGCCTGCGTGTCACAACTAAAGATCCTGCAGGCCTCCACTGAAAGATTCTGCATGCCGCAGGGAAGACTGAAGATCCCAAGTGCTGAGGGCTGCAACTAAGACCCAACGCAGCCAAATAAATATTATAAAAACAAAAGCAGCCTAGAAACTCTATTGGAAGTGGGTGAGGCTTGACAGAGTTTGCTTTATTTAAACAGAGCTCTAGCTGCAGGAAACTTTAGCAAAAGTACCAGAACACTATTTCCAATGCCACAAAGTTTTTCTGAGACAATTTAATGCAGAAGTACTATTGTCTATTATTCTCAACGACATTTCTACCTTTGTTGACAACAAATTCTCTCATATTGTGACCTCTCTTTGTTGACTGTTCTTTGTATTGTGTAACACAGTTAACAAACACTGGAAGGGAGTGGGGAATGAGTATGTTCACAGATGACCTACGAAAGGCTATAACGTAACTTAAATTGGGATTAAAAACCACCATCATCATCACCAACAGCAGCAGCAAATCACCTATAATGGAGAAAATAGTTAATAAAACTCATTATGTCTTTAAAACTCTAAACAAATGTTTAAATATAAGGATTAAAAAAAAAAAAAGACAAGGTAAAATGCAATTTGCTATCAATTCATCTTAGCAGGCCTAATGGTCTCATTTTTACTATTTACTTACCTACAGAGCTATTTTTCTTACTCTATACTTACCTGTGTGGACAATGAATCTTGTAACTAACATAAGTGAAAAAACAGAGATGATCAATTCATTTGGCTAATATGGCAAACCTCATCAATCGTTTGGCCAAAGCCCACAGCATTTCCGGCCTGGCGTGAGGCAGCACAGCGATGAACACTGTGCCTCCCACTACTTGCCCCCCCAACTCTCCAGTCTTCCTGCCATTTCCTTCCTTGAACTCCAAATTCCAACAATACTACTGCTACTGCAAGCTGCTTCCCAACTGCCTAGCTGTTGTATGATTTTTCAGACTCGGTATATGTGTTTCCTCCGGTTAAGATGGCAAAGTAAAGTCAAGATTTAAGGATCACTTTCTGTCTGCAATCACGGATCTCTGTATTATTACCACAGCTCTATCATCATACCAGCTTCAATATATTGTGGTACTTGTCCTTTCTACAAGACTGAGCTATCTGAGGGCAGATGCCTCATCTGTTCACTTTGGTGTCCTCAAGGACACATCTTGCAAGAAAAACCTTCGTTGGTGAAACAGTATGTCCCCAAAATATTTTAGATCTTCCTTAAAAGAAATGATAAGCTATCTCCCAAATGCAAATGAGGAAATGTGATTATTACATAATCAATTTTTATGCCTGGTTTTCTTTTTGTTCATGATAAGCAAATGCTTCAGCAGAATAAATCTCAAAAAATATGGTTTCAACAGATTTCAAGCACTAGTGTGTGTGTGTGTCTCTCTCTCACTTTCTCTCTCACCCACCTACATACATACACACTCACATCTTAGAAAGACAATTCTGGACAACATGGGCCAGTTTTACGTGTTTGGAACAATTCCTGGTAATTTTAAGTCCTTCACACACAAAAATCAAAAGGACCAGATGGGATTTTAGGAGATTTTCCAATCCATTTTCCTATTATAAAACCTAGTAAGTAAATGAAGTCACCAGTATGGGCAAGACAATTATCCTATTTTAGAAGGCTTCCACAGAACTATCCTTAAAAATGTACCCAAATATAATCCCTACCGATGCAATTTAGGTCAAACTCAGCGTTAGCTCATATAGGAAAGCAAAACACCATCATTTCCGTGCGTGCGTGCAGAGTAAGGAACGACATGACACGGAAGGAAAGCATAGTGGAGTGAAAAGAACACCGAGAACCAGCGACATCCGTGACGTCCCTGCCGCTAACCTTGCCCCGGCGCCTCGGCCTGTCTGGGTCTCATAAAATCCCCCGTAAAATAAGAGTGCTGGGCTGGAATGCTAGGTTCTTTTTTAAAGTAATATCTTAAAAAGGCACAACGCACTTATTGTGCACCTGCTGTATGGTCTTTTATGAACATTAAGGATGACCTTTCCCAGAGAGAGCATTTTTACAGATGACTACACAGTTAATAAAAAGTGAAACTGTAATTCAATTCAAATTCAGGTCTGCTTGTTCTAAAAGACATTGTGCTAATCTGCCTCCTGGGAAAGGGAAGAAGGGAAAAGAAAGGAAGGAAGGGAACTACAGACTGGCAAAGATGCAAGTAAGTGTTTTTCCTGCAGGCAGCATAAGGACAGAAAAATAGGCCAGAACAAACCACTGCGGCGTGAGCAGTGACAGGGAAACCATGCTTGGCTCTTTAACTGTCATCACAAATGCCAACAGCTTCATCTGCTAGGATATACCGTCCTACTTCGTGTGTGTGTGTGTGTGGGTGTGGGTGTGGGCGTCGCTCAGTTGTGCCCGACTCTTTGCAACCCCACAGACTGTGGCCCGCCAGCCTCCTCTGTCCATGGAATTCTCCAGGCAAGAATAGTGGAGTGGGTTGCCATTCTCTTCTCCAGAGGATCTTCCCAGCCCAGGGATCGAACCCAGTCTTTTGCATTGCTGGCAGGTTTTTTTTTGTTTTTGTTTTTATCGTCTGAGCCACTAGGGAAGGCACGTCTCATATATCTACTTGCAACATACCAGACATCCTGATTGAGGGAAATACTGAAGAATCTGAGGAACCAACCTAAAATCTATGGTTTGGGGAAGGGTGAGGAGTAGGCATGCAGGACAACACTCCTCAAATTAGGGGGAAATCTCCCAATTTAATAGGTTTTAGTATCTCTGAAAACATGATTCCAGGAGCAAAATATATTACGCCCCTTACGTACCTGTTACTAACTAAGCAACTCCACTCATACAGACTATTAAATCAATACCGTAAATTGTAATGTTGCAAATATCACAGGATTCATGTCTTCCCACCTCTAGTATTTTTCTCAGCTTATTTTTGGTTTGAACCAAAGTTTCCCAATGAACTGTATAAATACATTTTTCAAGCATTATTGTATTTCCTAGTGTTAGAATCACACCTTTTTTTTTTTTGGTCATAATCCTAATAATACCCACAAGCATTGAGATTAGTGACAGAGCTTATCACCCTTAGATCAGTTTAGAGAGGAGTACAATAAAGAAGGTGCATTAAGATCCTCAGAGCCTTGGGCTCAGGGCATGGCAGGTACCAGAGTAAAAATGCCCACCACATCTCAGCCTTAAAATTAAAAAATCACCCCCTCCAGACACATGAAAAGTTGATTCACAGATACATGAATATCAATTTCTGTACTGTATCCATAAAAAGAATAAGATTTTTTTCACCCGCCAATCACTATATTTCTCCCGTTTGGGGGGAGTGAAGAAACCACCCCTGTTGAGAATATAAGACCCAGCTCATTTACTCTACTAAACTACTCAGAACACACACAAGTCAGGAAGTACTAACAATCTGGGAGCCAGCAAATATTTTATAATATATTGATTTTTACCCAATAGATAGCAATAGATAGTTAGCAATAGATGACAGATGTTAAATAACTGTCACTTTATTCTTGTTCTCAGTATTTTAAATGGCTGGATATAGGACAAGAAAAACAGAAACAGAAGTGCTCCTCTGTAAAGTTTATCCCACCCGCCCTGCTAGGTGCATGGGCTTTGTCTTGCCTTTAAAGATTCTAGAACTATATACTCTCCCACCCACAGGATCACACTTTTGCATTCAAAATTCAGCCAGCTTGCCTCAGCTCCTGTGTGGGCACCTAAGTACAATGGTGTGTGGGCCAATCTTCAAAAGGGCAGAACAGCCCCCCACCTCCAGCCAGAATCACCCAGTTACTAATCTGAAAAACACTGACAGCCAAATAAAGTACTCCAGTTAAAAGTGAAAGGCTTTCTCCATTGGGGAGTAGAGGAAGAAAAGTCAGTCTAGAAGATTAAAAAAAAAAAAATTTACAATTGTCTGAGCTGGGCAACTGAAAGAAACAGAAGCCAAAATAAAGGTGTGAGTGAGAGTTTATTCTGATGCCATACTTGTCACAAAGGCTATGTGTCTGCTTTGGGGGGAAGGGAGATTCTTCTTCATTACACAGATCCCCTGGTTTCTAAAGAAGAATCAAGAGACCCTTCCTCAAAGGTTTTGAACACCCAAAGTATCTTCTTCATGCCCTAATCCCTAACCATGAAGGAGTGGGTGCCAGCTCTTCCACTCCTGCCCTCTAAAATCAGCCTATCATTTACACCCATAAACGCACCTTCCACTTTGGAGGTGTCCCTCTGGAAGAGCTTTCCCACCTTGTAAAATTATGTGGATCATCTAGATGGTAGTGATGGATCTGCTCTTTGATCAGAAACCCAAAGTGCAAATGCAAAGAATGTTAAATCTACAAAATGTTTTACTGAGTCTTTCTTGTGAAATCACAACTCTAAATTTTTGTTAAGCTTGTCCTAACAGCAAATCAGACAAAGATCACAAAGATGCAGCTGACCTGTGTACCAGAAAGTCAATATAAAAACTGTGACCCAAAATGTCAAGCTAAGAGACTCTCGGTAAAGCCTACAATGGCTCTTTCCTGCTTCGTCTGGGGACAGCAGGAACGCCTCCGAGGACAGCACCGAGTCCTGCTGGTTCCTTGTCGCGTGCTCTCTTTCTGGTGTTGTGCTAAGGCTACATTTTCACTTTAGGAAAAACTCACCTCTCCACAAACTTCCATTACTGGCTATATTCTACTTCAGTTCAGTCACTCATTTGTGTCCGACTCTTGGTGACCCCATGCTTCCCATATTCTACTTGGATATATGCAAATATCTCTAGCCCAAAAGAACCTCAACAGCTAAATCTCTTTCCCTGGAGGTCTCTCAAGCATCTCAAACTTAACCACAACCAAATGGAACTCAAGATGTTCCAGAATGTATTCATCTCCCATATTACCTTTCTCAGTTAACAGTACCCATAGCCACCAAGTAGCCTTAGTCAGACTTGTTTCTTATCCATCCCTGAGTATAGTTCCTTCTACTATATAAATACATGTCCTCTTCAATTAAAATGTCCATCATCTCTACAAAACCCTGACTTCCCTTTCTTTACCGCTCTGCTACAATTTCTCTCTTAAAATGCAACTGATGTTATTTCTGTGCTTACTGTCCTTCAAAACTTCCAACCCTTGAAGAATCGAGTCCAGTACTTTTTAATCTGGCATATGATCTCCCTAATGATACAGCTTCTGCCCAACTCTCCGACTACCTCTGCCATTTCTCCCAGGAGGATCTCACATCTTGTCTGCCGCACCTTCTGTCTGTCCCGGCTCACCTGCTGTGCATTCATGCCTCTGCCTGGAATGCCCTTCCCTCCATGTTTGTTCACCTAGTCTTATTTCACTCTTCAAAACCCAACGGAATGTCCACTCTGTGAAATCTATTCCCACCACTCTCCTTGTAACCATTTCTACTAGTGAACGGACACTGCACAGCCGAAGAGTGTGTGCGGCCACGCCCTTCACAGAGCCGTGCCTGGTTCTACTACATACCTATAGAAGGTCAACACTTGATGCCTGCTTGGTAAATCACCTCTTCTCTAATAACTAACTAAAATAACACAACTTACATTTATTAAGAATCTATCACATGCCAAAATGTACAGCATATTAGGCCATTTCATCCTCACAACAACTCCATAAGGTGGGTAGGTATTACTCCAGTTTATAAATGAGGGATCTAAGGTGCATTCAAACAGGCCAGAGAGCTTGCCCAGGAGCTACAGCTTTAATGGAAGAAATGGGACTGGAACTCAGGTCTGACCGATTCCACAGACCATGCCTGTAACCTCTGTGCTTAATTCTCGCTGTTCTACACTGTCCTTAACAGGCCTCCCAAAGAGTGTTGTCCACTCTTTCTCTAAAACTTCAAGAATCAACTATCTAGCTAGGTTTCTATTAGGGTTTTATACTTTTTGCAGCTAAGGGAATAGTTACTCTGGATTAAGAATGCTATGGACAAAGAGCTCAGAATAATATGATTACTCTAAACTGTGTCATATACAAGTATCTGGCACCCAATCTAAACTCAGTCAACCAGAAAAGTTTTTCGAAGTCCATGTAGGAAAAAACAAAACGAACAACTACTCATTTCCTCAGATCAACCTTCCAACAGAATGACTCCTTCCATTTTTTTGGAAGGCAGGGCAACCTGCAAATACAAAGATTCCTTCTATTTGGGCGTTTTGAGCCATATACCCAAACTCCTCCTAGCAGTCTATGAAGAAAAAGTCAAGATAAACTCATCTTGTTAAGCCCCTCCTCCTCTGCTCCTGGCCATCTTTATTTTTAGGACGTTCTCTGGCAGTTGTAGTATCAACTGATGGCGAAACCGCGAGTATGTGAGCTTCACGAGCTGGCAGGTGTCGGATGGCGACCCTGCAGCAGGTCCATCGGCAGCCCACCCAGACGCTTATGCTTAAACTGGGAAAAAGTCCATGAAGTGGGCAGAAGCCAGGGGCTCATCTTACGCCAGACCCCCTACTTTCAGCTGTCTCAAAAAAACAAAACCCCAAACCCTCTAAATTAGAATCATTTCAATCTTCCCAGACAGAATCTTGTATCAAAGAAATGCTAAATCCCACTTTAATGACTTCTACTTTGTTGCAACGGTACAGGAAATTCAGCTGTCCTTTTACTCAGAGGAAACCAGTGTGCATTTTAAACAGAAGCTGAACACAGTAAAACCTGAAGGGGACAGACATCAGGGATGGGCTCTTGTGGCATGATGCTACCTTCACAACTGAGCTGGGAGTCACTGGCTGGTTTCATCTGAAAGAAACATCTGGTACCATCTATACCAAGGAGGAAAAGCTCAAATCAAAGTATAATGGAAAGGTGGGGATAGAAAATGAGCAAAAGAAAAAAAAAAAGCCACCATCAGCACCTTTAGTGTTTTTAAAAGATAAAACAGAAGAATTTAAAGAGAAAACCAAAGAATTTAAGTGGGAACAATTAATAACCAGTGGGTACCAAGACATTGCTCAAGTACGCCCAAAAGATGAATAAAATGGCCCAGGACTGGACCTCATTCAATACCAGAAGCACTCATCCTCCCAAGTCTCCCCACTATCCAACTCGCTGAGTCTATGGTGCCACCGTTTTCAAAATTACTTCTTCTTTCCCTTTATATTTAAGTCGTACGGAGTATTATATTGTCCTCTTCTTTAAAACGCCTTTAAATATAATAAGGATGGTCAACTAAATTTATTTAAAATAGTGAGGGGAGGGGGAAGGAAACACTGTAAAATGTCCAGCAGCAGCAGTGAAAGGGTTAAATCAAGTACACTCAGCCATGGAGACACTCTGCAGCTGTTACAAATGTTCTTTACTAAGAGTTTATAATAGCACGGGTGGGGTGGACAATGGGTGGTCTCCTAAACCTCTGCTGGGCCTCTAGGAAGCAGCCATGAAGCTTGGGTGGGCCCACCCCCTCAACCAAATCTCCCAGAGCAAGTCTATCTCCTGACACTGACTGGCTTAGTCTTGTAACCTGGACCAATCAACCCAAACTGTAAAACATTTCCTGTGAGGCAAGAAGGGCTGTATGGGTCACAATAAACTGTGGAAAATTCTGAAAGAGATGGGAATTACCAGACCAACTGACCTGCCTCTTGAGAAACCTATATGCAGGCCAGGAAGCAACAGTTAGAACTGGACATGGAACAACAGACTGGTTCCAAATAGGAAAAGGAGTCTGTCAAGGCTGTATATTGTCACCCTGCTTATTTCACTTATATGCAGAGTACATCATGAGAAACGCTGGGCTGGAAGAAGCACAAGCTGGAATCAAGACTGCCGGGAGAAATATCAATAACCTCAGATATGCAGATGACACCACCCTTATGGCAGGAAATGAAGAGGAACTAAAAAGCCTCTTGATGAAAGTGAAAGAGAAGAGTGAAAAAGTTGGCTTAAAAGCTCAACATTCAGAAAACGAAGATCATGGCATCTGGTCCCATCACTTCATGGCAAATAGAAGGGGAAACAGTGGAAACAGTGTCAAGACTTTATTTTTGGGGGCTCCAAAATCACTGCAGATGGTGACTGCAGCCATGAAATTAAAAGACGCTTACTCCTTGGAAGGAAAACTATGACTAACCTAGATAGCATATTCAAAAGCAGAGACATTACTTTGCCGACTAAGGTCCGTCTAGTCAAGGCTATGGTTTTTCCAGTGGTCATGTGTGGATGTGAGAGTTGGACTGTGAAGAAAGCTGAGTGCCGAAGAATTGATGCTTTGGAACTGTGGTGTTGGAGAAGACTCTTGAGAGTCCCTTGGACTGCAAGGAGATCCTACCAGTCCATCCTAAAGGAGATCAGCCCTGGGTGTTCTTTGGAAGGACTGATGCTAAAGCTGAAACTCCAGTACTTTGGCCACCTCATGCGAAGAGCTGACTCACTGGAGTAGACTCTGATGCTGGGAAGGATTGGGGGCAGGAGGAAAAGGGGACGACAGAGGATGAGATGGCTGGATGGCATCACCGACTCGATGGACGTGAGTCTGAGTGAACTCTGGGAGTTGGTGATGAAGAGGGAGGCCTGGCGTGCTGCGATTCACAGGGTCGCAGAGTCGGACACGACTGTGCGACTGAAGAAGGGCACGCTTCCCTTTCCCTGTGAGGTTAACGAGCTGTCTTCTGATTTAAAAAGGCAATTTCATATACAGTACCATCTTTAAATGTCCAGAAAAAAAAAAGATTATTAGGAGAGATAATAAAATAAACTTATTATTTCTGGGCAACAGATTGGGTTGGATTTGGGTACTGATCATTAACCATCATATATATTTTTAATTTACAAAACAGACTGCCAGATTAATCACTGTCTTTGAAACTCATATTCCATTCATACTCTAACCCTCTGTGAATCCTTTCACCTGAAATGCCATTCTCTTTTTTCCCCAAATCAGTGACTTGGGATCAGGGCTTCTCTTCTTTCCTACCTATAATCCCCAACGACTTCTTTCTCTGAATGCTCGATGCCTTCAACAGTTAGCAACCATTACAGTACCTAAGCGTTTACTGAACACCTACTATAATGCTACAATCCTGGGCACTCTTATGTTATTACATTTAAACATAACTGTTTCTATATGAGTCATTTCTACTCAACCAAATATGAAATTCTTGAGGGGCAGGAACTGTTTTACATTTATGTTGATTTGTCTTATTGCCTAACATATTCTATCACAAAACAAGGCAGATTTTCTAAATATGGATTATTTACATGCATTTGGAGGAGGGAAATACTTTTAACAGAGCCTCAAGGGGTATGACCTTCAACTAGGTTTAAGAACCACTGCACCAGATTCAACAAATAGTTCTTCAATCATAACTAAACACATCACCAATAAGCCCAGAAGATTCCCAGGAAAAACAGCTTGTGATACATATCAGCCTGCACGCATGGAAGAACTTGTTTTTAGTCACATTTTGAGTGTATGACAAGGTTCTGGAGTGGCATGCGGACAGTACTCTAAAGACATGGAGTCAAACACAGAGCTTCTCTTTGCCAACTGACAGCACTGTAACAGTCCCTCTCCACCAGACCTGGGGAGGAATGCCTTTGTTTTCGTCCTTCTGTTTATACGAATCAGCTGTTGAACCTGTAATCATTTTACCCTAGTCAGAAAGCTCTTCCTAAGCCTACCATAATAAGCACAGTAGCATAATGAGGGAAGTGACAAATATAAAATTAATGCAAAGTGGCAGTATTTCAGGGTCTTATAATCGAGAATTCTCACTTGAATTTTTCTAAATCAATAAGGCTTCCCTGGTGGCTCAGCGATAAAGAATCCGCCTGCGATGCAGGAGCAGCAGGAGACACGGGTTTGATCCCTGGGTCGGGAAGACCCCAGGAGGTGGAGATGGCAACCCACTCCAGTATTTTTGCCTGGGAAATCCCATGGACAGAGGAACCTGGAAGGCTGCAGTCCATGGGGTCGCAAAAGAGATGTATATGACTGAGCAACTAAACAACAACATTCTTACCATTAGCTACAAATAAAATTTTAAAAACTGCAACTAATTTAGAAAATCTACAGCAATGGAATGAGGCTTTTGCCACAAAGGGTCATCCTCCCATTTATTACTCTGTTTTGAGAGTAGTGAAATATTAATAGGAATTGCCCAGAGCAGTCCATCTCATGTTCTTCAACATTCAGGCTGCTTCTTGCTGTGGAAGATGCAGAAAGAAGTTCCCTCGTGAGAATGAGTTCGACACTGCTATTGTTCACAGCCGAACCTCTTCCTATGGTTTAACATCCAACCTTTATCTTCCCCAATAGATAACCACTAACGTTCCCATCCTGCTAAGGACGCCAACACTCTCCCCAGCCTCAAAGCCTTAGCATGCTCCCGCTGGACCGCATCTCTTCCCCAGTCATAGGGCATCGTCCCTTGTAATGCCCTCTAGATTTGGACTCTTCTCCATTTCCATTAGGGCACTTCCCTTGTGGCTCAGCTGGGAAAGAATCCACCTGCAATGCAGGAGACCTGGGTTAGATCCTCGGTTGGGAAAATCCCTTGGAGAAGGGAAAGGCTCCCCACTCCAGCATTCTGGCCTGGAGAATTCCATGGACTGTATGGTCCATGGGGTCACAAAGAGTTGGACACAACTGAGCGACTTTCACACACACCATTTCCGCTAATTTATTTCAGGAGCTTGTATGCAACAAAACTACTTTCTGGGAATTTCCTGATGGTCCAGTGACTAGGATGATGTGCTCACACTGCTGATTGGGTTCAATCCCTGGTCGGGGAACTAAGATCCCACGAGCCTCCATTTGCCACCCAACCCCCTTAAAAAAAACAACTGCTTCCTATTTGATAATAAGGCCATGGCACCGCACTCCAGTACTCTTGCCTGGAAACTCCCACGGGCGGAGGAGCCTGGAAGGCTGCAGTCCATGGGGGTCGCGAATAGTCAGACACGACTGAGTGACTTTACTTTCACTTTTCACTTTCATCACTGGAGAAGAAAATGGCAACCCACTCCAGTGTTCTTGCCTGGAGAATCCCAGGGACAGCGGAGCCTGGTGGGCTGCCGTCTATGGGGTCGCACAGAGTCAGACACGACTGAAGCGACTTAGCAGCAACTGTATACTTGCGGTTTTAACTGCTTACATGTTTCAATTAATTTAATCCTCACAACAATCTGATAAGGTAAGTGCTATTATCATCCCTGTTTTTCCAATGAGGAAATTTTGGCACTAAGCAGTTTAAAAACTTGCCCAACATCACAACTATGGCAAACTAGGTACCGCTGAAGCCTGAGCCTAGCTGGCCTGGCTCCAGCCGGGCCCCATCCCTGTGCTCCACCTTGCTTCTACTCTTTCTCCTGTTTAATCCCGTACTACTCAGAACGGTCCTTCTAAAACTCTGGGTAATTTCACGGCTCCAGGACCTGTTAGAAAACACTGCTCTTTCATCACATGAATGTCTGCTTTCTGATTAGTTCAAAATGTGAACCAGATCAAATTATGCTCAAAAATCTATTCTCTCACTGATTAGCTGTGCAATTTTATGCAACTTACTCAACCTGTGTGTTAACAAACTTGAAAAAGTTCTTTCACTGTTGAGAGGAATTGCAAAGTACTTGGTACAGAGCCTGCCTGGCTCTCAAGACTTATGAGCTCAGTAAGAGCTAAATTTCTGGGCTCATATGAAAGCTTCACCTTCTGTAAGGTATCGCCAGGCTCAAGTCCATTCTGTTCTCTTGTCTCCTCCCACCGGGAAGGCCCGATTACTCAGGTGGTAGCTACCATTTCCCAGAACCCTGAGTCCAGAATGACTTACAGTACACACTCACTACACCTGATTCTCTCTTGCTGTAAGTCCTCTAGAACAGTGTTTAATCAGAAGACATACTTAGTAGAACGGTCTTCTTTACAACCTGCTTCACAGAGATGTATACAGAGAGCCTCAGCAGCTCAACTCTAAGTCCCCAGTATACTGAAACTGTCTCCCTGGCACACACACTCAAAAGCTTGCAGACCAACCTAAATGTAGTCTATAAAAAGAGAATCTGAGAGATGTATTGCGTGAGAGTTTTCTACATTTAATGTCAATGTGTCACTAGATGCGCCTCAGAATTCAAAATGGGACGTAACGAAACTATCTTATTTAAATGATTTGAAGCTGGACCAAAGGAGGAGCAGCCTAAAGTTCTAGCAAAACTGAACGTTTCTTTACATTATAAGGCCAGAAACAACAGAGAAATTTAAGAAGACATAAACAACCACATGCAGCTTTACTTAGTTGAAAGATACTGACAGACCTGACAGAGAAAAACGCCAATTTATTCTTTGCTTCTTCTGAGCTCAGCAGAGTCACAAAGTAAGACTCCTGAGATGAGGACTGTGGGCTGATTCGGACTGGGCTGGCCAGAGGCTGACTGACTCCAGCCAACCAGCCTATCTAAGAATGGCACCGGTTAAGACAGTGATGATGTTTAAGAACTTACTGACTGCCCCCATTTCCACCCCCCGTATATACCCACCACTAGAAAAACGACTCAAAGCGTATGTACTCCTTTAAGGACAGCATTATTTCCTCAAAATATGAATCACAATCTCATCCATGAAGAGACACAAAAACTTAAAACTAATGAATCCTTAAAACTGAGACGAGTGATTTAACAGAGTCAAAGCTAAAGCCAGGCCCTACTAGAGATGTGAAATCATTATTTTATTTTTTTATAGCCTAACAACATTCAAGCTCTGGGTTTATCACCAGAATACACACATTCCAAGAGAAAATTCATGAGCAAATGTAAAAAGAGACATTAGTGTCTTGTTGACTGAAACCAACTACTCAGGGCCTAGAAGAACCAAAATGTTAAGTCTATCAACAAACTGTCATCAGCCTGTCGGATCCGCCTGCATTTCCCTCTCCTGAAGACTTCTAAGAGCACCTGCACCACTCGCTCGCTCTGACTTCGGGATCGTGCTCGGGCTGGGCCCGTTCCAGGCTGGCTTCAGCGATGTTTGGCACCGTGAAGCACACTGCCAGTCCTGGGTGTGTTGTTAATGGGTCAGAAAGCGTCCCTGGAAACACAGGGACACCAGTAAGAGTTCACACAGTTGTTCCTAAGTGAGTGTTCTGGCAAAGCTTGGCAAACAAGAAATTCTTCCCCCAACTCACCTCACTTTGAGCAGCAAAGGAAACTCAAGAGAACATCAGGTAAGACCAGCCTCCTCTTGCTGCAGTCCAGCCCCTGCAGAGCAGTGCTCTATGGACCCTGAGGCCGGGAACTGTATAAACTATGTAAATTAGAACTACGTAAATTTACATAAAACTATGTAAATTAGAACAAATCATCAGGGTTACTCTGAACCATTCCTGTAAATTTTTTTTTTCTTGTTTTTCTTATACACTTAAAGAAAAAAGAATTCAACAGAGAAAGCCAAATGTTTGCAATCTCCTTCTATATAGCAACATCTTATGAACCATCTGCTGAAATAAAATGCCATCGTGACTATAGATGGAATAAATGTCCAAAAATAAAAATTGGTGGAAATCGGGAATGTTCTTCCGACAGTAACAAAAGTAAAACTGGCTAAACAGTCTTTAGATCACAAGTATAGTAAAGTGTAATTACACCTTAGAGAGACACAAAGAAAAAGTAGCTAAGAAGTATAACTCAGGTGGTGGCAAAATAAGGGAATAAAAAATTACAGGAGAAATTCCAGAGTTCCTATTTCTGGTTTATGTCACCTAAATAAATGCAAAAACAGCTAAGGCAACATAAGAACTCAGTCTGACCTCTGACAGGGCAATATTGGGTAATAAAGACAACATCCAACTATGGACTCAATTTACACTGAGAGGGATGGACCTGGTGTGGGTTTCAACGCTCCTTCTGTTCCAACAAACTAAACGACCGCGTTGTGAGGCGCTCTGCAAGCCATGGACACACAGCAATCCGAGACCCAGGGGAACAATACGCCAAGGGCCAGCACACCGCGGCACCTCTCCTGAGGCACCTGAGGGAAAGAAAAGCGTCGAGAAAGATTTCTGGAACTCAGGCAGGCTAGCTGTAAGTCACCACAGAGGATGGGAGGTGACCAAGGTTATACTGGACAAAGGGAATGGCAGGTCTGAAGACCACAAAGTGTGAAATAGCTCAGTGTTCAGGGAAACGATGCACCTCGTTTTTGAAAACTGACCAAATATTGTTTAAACATAATTACAATGGTTCATCATCCCATTATTTGACATTCCTGGCAAGTTATGTTCACTAATGAAACACTGTAAAGCTTTTAGGGTAGGGATATTTAATTGTGCAAAATGTCAATGTAATTTAACACAAAGAAACAAAATGACTACGGTAAGAGTAAGACTTTGCCCAAGATATTTATGTAAAAAAGAGTTCTGAAAAGAAAACACAATAATTATGGTTTTGCTGAACTCAGAGAAACGCTGCCTCTGCGCTCTGGATGGGCCTCAGATGCTGCAGTCTGCACATTCAGCTCGAGACCACATTACACGTCCAATGACACAAGGAACCCAAATTAGAAGAGGCAGCACTGGACTCCCCAACACGCTGTGTGTCACCCCCGTGGAGCCATTCGACGAGCGCACTTCAGACTCCACGGGATGACTGCAGGTCCCCAGTATCTGCCTCTGTCTGCACAGCTGGCGGTAGAAAAGGCTCAGCACTATGGAGAAAGGGGTCTGGGAAGTCAGAAGGCCACAAGGAAAGGGAGTAGTGCCGCCAAGGAAGGACTCGTGGAGAAGAGAAATCCTGCCCCAGTTCCACTGTCGGTCCACAGCAGCCTCCTACTTTCCCTCCCCCGGCCTGATTCTCCCCAAGGGCCCCATTTCCAAAGACCAGGGTCACCACCAATGGTTTGCACCGAGAGGGAAGATATGATTCCTGGCATTTCCAAC
The DNA here is from genome assembly GCA_006410635.1 of Cephalophus harveyi. Classification (NCBI taxonomy): domain Eukaryota; kingdom Metazoa; phylum Chordata; class Mammalia; order Artiodactyla; family Bovidae; genus Cephalophus; species Cephalophus harveyi. Next base: position 26,453 of record SJYT01075523.1, read on the forward strand.
TGACACCCAAAATACTCTGAACACAAAAACACCGTTATTTGGGTGGTGACATTCTACAGCAGGGCTGTCTAAAGAAGCTTCTTACAATGACATAAATGTCCTGTAGCTGCACTGTCCAATATAGCCGCCATTAGCCAGAAACAGCTAGTAGGATCTTGAAACACAGCCAATGCAAGTGAAAAAGTGAATACTTTACCTAATTTCAACAGTCATATAAGGCTACTGGCTATAGTATGGAAGAATGTGGTCAATATCCAGCACAGGGAAGCCAAATACTTGAATGGTCCAACCTTAAAAATGTCAATAAGCGTTACATGAGCAATAACATCTTCCACAAAAACACCAATTTATGAGCTTTTAGAAAACAATTCTTAAGTACAGACTATCAAAAAATCAAAAGGACATATTAAACTTTGAGTGTTTGTGTGTGTTTAAATCTATGTTCGGCCAACACAGCCAAGATAAGCCTAAGGAGACACAACTAAACAATGTAGCATCCTGGATGGAATCCCTGAACAGGAAAAGGGACGCTCGGAAACATGAAGGAAGCCTGAGTAATGCACGGACCTTAGTTAATAACACGTCGTGAACGCCCCTGGTGACCCAGTGGTAAAGACTCTGCCTGCCAGTGCAGGGGACACAGGTCTGCGCCCTGGCCGGGAAGATGTCACAGGCCGCGGGGCCGCAACTGCTGCGCCCGCGCGCCACAGTGACTGAAGTCCAGGTGCCTAGAGCCTGTGGTCCAAAACAAAAGAAGCCGCTACCAGGAATGCCTGCTTGCCGCAGCTACAGACGCCCATGCGCAGCAATGAAGGCCCAGTGCAGCCATAAAAATGCTTAAAATGGTGGCTCAGTATTGGTTCACTATGGTTAACCAATGTTCTACACCAATGTAAGACGTTAGTGAGAAACTGGGTGTGAGATACAGGGGATCTTTCCGTGCTCTCTTTGCAAGTTTTTTGGTAAATCTAAAATGTTCTAAAATAAACTTGCTTTAAAAAAAAAAATCTATGTTAAAAAAATCCCCTAGGTTCATAAAGGGAACTCTGCTCAGTATTACATAACAACTTAAATGGGAAACAAATTTTTAAAAGGATACATGTATACTGCTGTGCACTTGAAACTACCACAACACTGTTAATCAACTATGCCGTTCAGTCGCCCAGTCGTGTCCAACTCTCTACGACCCCATGACTGCAGCACATCAGGCCTCCCTGTCTCTCACCATCTTCCGAACTTTGCCCAAGTTCATTCATGTCCATTACGTCGGTGATGCCATACAGCCATCTCATCCTCTAACGCCTCTTCTCCTTCTGCCCTTAATTTTTCCCAGCAGTTAACTATATTCCAATACAAAAAAGTAAAAAAAAAAAACAAAACCCGGAAAACTACGCTCAGGAAAGATGCTGTAGCAGTTTTAGTTTTATCTTAATGAGAGAATCCTGTCGAGGGACCCTGGCTAAGAGCACAAGCAGCAGGGACATTTTATTCTACCCTTCCTGTAAACAGAGCACTGAACTTTGGGGCTCCCATTCTTGTATGTGATAAACAACTAAGTACATGTTTAGCTGAGTAAATGTTTTCAAGTCTATGAAGAAGAATCTTGAAGTTCTTTATTTACTTCAGCAATTTTCTTTCAAAGGCTTCATGAAAAGGTATTCAATTTTCCACTTCCTTGACCACAGATTTTTTAAACTTTAGAAACTAACATCTAGATAGCAGATTTCAGGTGTATACCATGCTGGACTATAAACTTGTTAAATATAATTCACATTCATATGGTGTGAGAGAAAATAAAATGTTTAAGCCTTTCCATTTCTGAAGTTACCAAAATACTAGTGGAAAGTTCACGCTATTTTAAATAGCTGGAAAGTTCTAGTTTAAAGTAATCCCCCTTAAAAACATTACTCAGCATGTTCTACATACAATTGTGTAATAGAAACCTATTTCCATAAATATTTCCTTAAAAAGTGGGGTGGTGGTGTCATGGACATAAAATTGAGATTGATGGTTACAAACCATGAAGTGTCATAATTCCTTGGAAGCTCTCTGCATGGGCCATCTTATCAGTATGTCTACTTTTATAACTGTCAAATACACTGAAAGGCAATTAACCTTTCAAGTTTACATGTTCTAGGACAACTCCAACAACTCTTCAGAGTTTGACAGTAAGCTCTGTTAATGTTAGAAGCAAAGGCCTCAGTACGTCAGACATATCTGGATGGACAGAGCAGTTATGAGTGTTTCTAAATTAGCTGAGAAAACTTTTCAATACATCTGTCTTACCAAGTCTGTTTTCATTCAGAACACTGTGCATACCTCTAGTATAGCTCTCAAAACTGAATTATTGAATACATCTATATCTCAAACCCTTTGCACTCAGCACTGTACCCTTAGCCTAGGAAAAACTCAGTGTGTTCACAATTCACCAGGACACCGGGGTAGGCAGTCTTAACGTACTGTTGACAAGAGACGTATTAATGCCACAGGTGTTAGTTTCTGCAAAAATCCACCAGTCAACAATGTGTTAAGAATTCATCAAAATTCTATAACTATCATGACACATACTCAAGGAAAAAAAAAACTAGACCTAAGAGACATCCAGAGAACACTCAAACCAACAGCAGAATATACATTCACCTCAAGCATACAGCAGAACCTTCTCCAGGACAGACCATATGCCAGGCCATAAAACAAGCCTCAATAAACGTCAAAGAACTTTAATCAGTATGCTCTATAAGTGTAATGGAATTAAAATAGAAATCAGCAGCAAAAGGAATTCTGGGAAATTCACAAATATGTGGAAATTAAACAACACACTCCTAAATAACCAATAGGTCAAAGAAAAAAAACAACAAATTGGAAAATATTCTGAGATTAATGAAAACAAAAACCACTGCACACCCAGATTTATGGGAAGTAACTAAAGCAGCATTTAGAGGGAAATTTAAGGCTATACTCTAAGTATTTATAAATATTTGCATTAAAGGAAAAAGTGTCCCATAGTTCACTTCAAATTGAGGTTGCTATTCTTTTATTTATAAAAGTCAACCCCCTCCTAAAGCAGGTAATCAATCATTTCTCATCAGGTTATTGGAGAATATGCAAATGAGAAGTCTGCTTCTTTTGTGAGACCTTTAATATCTAATAAGAAAGGAGAAGAGTGAGAGAAAGAACATGCAGAAAGCTTACACTTTTGACACACAATACCAACACACTAATAGCTACATTTGAAAATAACTTCTATAGTCTTTAAGGGCAACAGCTGTTGAGGTATGTGTATATACATCAGCTGCTCCAAGAAGGCAGACAGAGGGCACCTGAACACAAAGAGAATGACTTTCCGAGTCAAACACTAGTTCTTTCTCAGTCAGCAACCTACATTTGTTGTTCACTGGCTCAGTCGTGTCTGACTCTGTGTGACCCCATGGACTGGAGCACGCCAGGTTTCCCTGTCCTTCACTATTTCCCAGAGTTTGCTCAAACCCATGACCATTGAGTCAGTGACACCATCCAGCCATCATCTCGTCCTCTGTCGTCCCTTTCTCCTCTCCTCCTGCCCTCAATCCTTCCCAGCATCAGGGTCTTTTCCAGTGAGTCGGCTCTTTGCAGCAGGTGGCCAAAGTATTGGAGACTTTATTGGTCTCCAGGAAAAGACTTGCAGGGCTACAAGTTTCCACTTCTAGCACTAAGTGAGGCCATTAGCCACAGATTCATTTGGATATCAGATGCAGCCAATGTTAGCACAGCTTCTGGGAAAATTAACACCAATTTCAGGTTCAAGATCTACTCTGACTCAGCTAAAACATGTGACTTTGAGAAAGTCTTAATCATTATTATCTTCTCTGATAGGCTGGCAAAAAAGAAACCTTTCGAGCTACTGCTTTTTTCTTAAAAGGTTCAGTACATTTAAACAGAAATCCCATCCTTCCTTCCAAAGACGAAGTACCTGCTTTCTTTCATTATTACAGTTTTGCATATAGCTTCACTGTGCTTCTCATCATACCCAGAAAGTATAGTGAAAGCACCTATGGCTATATTCGTTAAATGCTTTTCTTTCCTGAAGGTTACAGAAAAGCAGAACAGTTATTTTCTATGGGAAGAATGCCTGCCTTTTACATCTGCTAACAAGTACAACATCTGTTTATTTAATTTCAAAAAGTTATCTGACAGGAGGGATTATATTCCTTTATACTTTTCTATTAAACTACTTTGATAAACATTTAAAAAGCATGAAATACAGACATCTAATTTTTTTGAGTGCACTACGGATAATTAAAACCCACTAATAACTGCAAATCCTTATTTTTTCTCTTAATTTTACTTTTCAAAGCCAAACATTTTTATAGATGTTGATAAATAAAACGTAAACTTGATTAAAGCTCAATGTAGACAGCAGACAAGGAAGGAGACATGGATAATTAAACCTCTGAAAAACTACAATTTGGCTGCATTACTAATCTCAGTCCAGTTTGGAGACAGACTGAAATCAAAATTACATAAGTAAGAAAGCACATTACATTAGTTTTGTATCAGGTGCAGGGAAAAGATAAGCGAGATTTAACTAGAAATCTGGGCAGCAATACCAGTTTTAGGGCCAATCTTAGTTTTTCATAAGGAAAAGGGCAGAGCTGGCTTTTAGAGCTTATTGCTGTATATTGTCTATTTTACATCTAGTCATTCTACGGAGTAGACCTGGATAATGTGGAGATCCTTGCATGCCTGCACCAAAAAGAACTGAAACAAATTTAGCCTATGAAGCTATACACTGTGATTTCTTTGTCCTTTTAAGAAAGCAAGAGACTCTAAAATGTTTGTTGACTTATACACTGACATCTGGAAGACTACTGTAGTGTTTTTTTTTTTTATGGCTTTTCTGATTATGAAACTAGTATATGCCTATAAAAATATCCATTATAGAAAAGCATGCTATAGAAAGCAACAGTTCTCAGTCATCCCAACAATCAAAGAAAACACGACAGTTTTCTTTTTCCTTTGTATTGCAGTACGTGTAAGAGCGTGAGGATGTTTCAATAAGTCTCTCTATTTTTTTCTCCGAAGCTCTCAGCAGAGCCTTCTGGCTCTAAAGCTAAACATTTGCAGCATCAACTCAACAAAGCCTGGTTTGTCTGTCTTCCCATCTTTTTCCAAACATGAGTGAGGATGGATGATCTCCCTCTAAAAGGGATTCATTTAGCCAGAGCAGTAAAACTGAATTAAAACTATACCTATGAATACACATCAAATTTCTCTGCTATTAAAATTACTTGTTTACTTGACACAGCTATAAAAAAGCAAATTAATCACCTGAAAGAACAATATGAAATGAAACGTGCTTCAAAAAACTGTATGCTGCTGTGGGGTGTCTTAGATGCTGAAGAAGGATTCAGTCACTTCACAGGTCCGGCTCCACAGTCTTACAAAACACTGTCAAACTGGGAAATACTGTTCTATTGTTAAAGGAGGACAGAGAATGAAGCCGACACTAGCTGCACTATGACTGTGTATTCTAAGATTACGGGCCATTCTCATTTAACATGATCTCAAGTAGGTAATCTGTTCAGTCCTTTAGGACAATAGAGCATCAGACATAATCAAAAGCCTCCTCTGAGATTATGCACTAAATTTTTAATAGAAACAAGAATCCAGCAATAGGAAAATATCTAAGTCAATTACAGAATATTAACTTTACAAATATCTAAAAATACTAAACCATTAAAAATAATTAGTAAAACAAATACGAAAATGGTAACATATGCTGTATTTTAAGTCTGCTATAATTATAGCACTATAAAAATGTTTGTACAATGATAAAGCCTAGAAGAGATCTGTAATAGTAAAAATGCTGGAGTGAGGAGTTTACGTAGGCCTTTGCATTTCCTATTTTTTTCTATCAATATCTGTTAAAGTAATTTTAAATGTTAAGAAAAATGGAAAAACTGATAATAAAATGAAAATATATTCTTTTTTCTCTAGCAATCCATTTCAAACCATACACATTCGTCCAGGAAAGTAAAAGACCTATGAAATAATGACACGAAGAAGACACGCAATGATCAATATTCTGACTGAAAACACACTGCTCTCTTGTTCTCTGTGAAGTTTACAGTTTCAAGGTCCAAAATACATTTCCTCTCACTTAAAAAAAAACTGATGCTTTCTGTAGTTTTTCAAAAGCAAAGTATTACAAAAGTCTTTGCCAGTTTGCTAAATGTAGATTTTAAAGCTCTGCTGTTAAAGAAAAAACAAATTTGTTAAAAATCAAAGCCATCATTAGCATGAAAAAAACACCATTTAACCACTAATAATTATTACTTGTTTCAATAAAAACACTAGGACAGAAAATGTAAGAGCTACTGCTAGAAATGAGACCAAAGCAGGCTAAGCTTTCCTACAGGATAAAGAAGGAAACATACCAAGGCATTGTTTATAGCATCCTTAAGATTTCAAAATGCTGTCTGAGGGGAAAATATTCCTCTCTTAGATACTGAGACCATAGAGAACATTCTCCCACAAGTCCTGCCTGGGGACGCCTATAATAACCAAAGACTCCAGGCTCCTCCGTCCATGGGATTCTCCGAGCAAAAATACTGGAGTGTAGCTATTCCCTTCTCCAGGGGATCTTCCCAACCCAGGGATCGAACCCATGTCTCCTGCATCACAAGGGGGGATTCTTTACCATTTGAGCCATCAGGGAAGGCCTAATAATGAAAGACACCTTATAGAAAATATAATAAGGAGTTTTTCCCAAGGCTGTTTCATCTATCATTTCTAATACTAGCCAAAAGCATAATCCCAAAGCTCCACTCAGCCCAAGAAATATACAACAGTGAGGTCCCCAACAGGACGCTGGGCTAAATACCCACCTCTCTGCTTTCCGGTTTAACCCTAAGAGAGACCAGAGACTACCAAGAACAGAGACTACTTGTCTTTCACACATCCTCCCTCAATATCATGCTTTCAGCTCAGCTCTGGGACAGGGTACACAGCTCCGAGTTTGAGGTAATTTTAGGACAAGCACCTGGCCAGTTATGTGCAGCAAGTCATGCGACTTAAGTTACCTGAGCCAGTGGCTGGAAGACACCCTCTTGCCTCTCGTGTGTCTGAGAAACATTAATACAATTAACGGCAGGGAGCACAATTATCTGCTTAATGCAAGTCACTGCCTGAAGCACACTAATGTATTAGGTCTTGAATCCTGACTGCGACTCTAGGAAGGCAGATGCTACTGTTCCCATTCTGAGGACGGGAGAACCAAAGCAGAGCTTCCCAAGACTCCATGGCAGGACCTGCCAGCGGCAGAGTCGGGGTCTGAAGGGGCGTCAGGCCTGGAGCAGGTGTCTCTCGTTCCACACCCACCAGGAGGCACGAGAGAGGACATACCTGACAGAAAGACCAACATTTTCCTCAAAAAAGGCACTGCTGTTTTCCAATTGCCCGGTTGTGTCTATCTTTGCAACTCCATGGGCTGTAACCCACCAGGCTCCTTGGTCCATGGGATTTTCCAGGGAAGAATACAGGAGTGGCTTGCCACTTCCTCCCCCAGGGGATCAAACGCACATCTTCCACAGAGCAGGCAGATTCTTTACCACTGAGCCACCTGGGAAGCCCACTTTACAGGCACCATAATCAGTTCTTGTAAAGTTTTTTTCCCCCAATAGGTAATTCTATAGATTCGAAGATGCCTTTGTTTACATCTTTTAATATCTCTGAAAAATGAAAAAAATGAATGAAGTCGCTCAGTTGTGTCCGACTCTTTGCGACCCCATGGACCGTAGTCTACCAGGCTCCTCCATCCATGGGATTCTCCAGGCAAGAGTACTAGAGTGGGTTGCCATTTCCTTCTCCAGGAGATATTCCCAACCCAGGGATTGAACTCGGGCCTCCCGCACTGTAGGCAGACACTTTACCATCTGAGCCACCAGGGACGTGGCCTAATATCTCAAGTGCATCTTAAAAATGATCCTATTTCATAATTTAACTGCAGAAATTTCTTTTCTAGGTGGTATACAGATTCACTGAAATATATATCCTTATATCTACAATTTTTAAAAATATGTGTGTGAATTTTCTTAAGACTGAATTCTCGAAAGTAGAATTGCTGGGTCATTTTATGGTCTAACCTGTATCACCAAGCCACTGTTCAGAAAAACCAACTGTATTCGCACAAACCTCTACTGGCGGGAGGCGACAAACCCATATCCTCACACCCTCGCCAAGAGAGGGTGGGCCCGTGTTCATCAGCTTGTCTCACTGGACAGACGAAATGCCTGTTTCCCCACCTCACTTCCTTTATTATTACCCTCAGCTTACTTTAGGTAAGATGTCTAATATGTCACTACGCACAGACAGTGCCATGAGACGGCTGTCTGTGCCTCGCAGGTGAGCAATTCAGGACTGCCGAGAAGTTTCCATTTCTGGTTTACTCACACCTGATGGTTAACAGGGGCATTAATGTACCACAGGGAAAGTACTGTAGCCAGCTGAAGATCAATCCCCAGCTCTGCTTCTTACCTGAGCCCATTAGTTAACTTCTGCACCCACGAGATGGCACTAATAATGCCAACCTTTCAATGCCCCAAATCAGAAATCACGTATAACTTTGAGGCACAAATTAAATGCCCCATCAACAGTAGCCATTCTATGATGACTTAACTATAATGGCTCATGGCGGTCAAAACTGAAGACCCCAAAGGAATAGTGCGTTTCCTTAGACACTTCTTTCTCCAAACAGTGATGACTGGTCTTCAGCCAGTTCCCCCACCTCCCTGAGCCCCAGTCCCCTCGAAAAGGAACACTTGCATAGGACTTGAAAGTTCATCCTTAGCACCTATTTAGAGATAGTCCATTCAGATGGCAGAGGGCGAAATACATACAATGAAAGGCAAACTGCCCTCATTCTTAAGGGTTGAACGCAACATTTTCAGTTTAGTTAACAAGATTGGTAACAATTCTTATCAACAGGCAAAGAAATATTTCAAAAACTGTATCAATACGCTCATTTTGAAACACTGAAGGAAAAAAACCTACCCTACCTTCTTATTTTTTAGGGATGATGTTTAAACACCTGAAATGAGACTTGCGTACTGAAATTCAGGACTTACGAGCTGTTGTGAAAACTGTAACTAATCAAACCCTAATTCATGTTCCTGGTTCTCAGGAGCATACTCAACGGACATTCTTTTCTCAGTTACACAGGAAATGTATTCAAATGCCCCTACCACCACCCGTGACAGGCAGAAATCCCATTATATTTCCTTTAACTCAAAGTACCCCTGTCCTTGACTCCTAGTCTCCAATACCTGTGCAGGCTCATATCTCACAGCCTGATAACTGTGACCTGGGAGGCTGAGACTCCAGGCTCCTCTCCTAGAAATCATTAGATTTACACAGAGGATACTTTCATCATCAGCTAATAACCTTCAGAGGCTTAAGGACAAGATCAAACTCTTACTGGGTTTTCCTTGCTTGGCTCCAATTCTATCTTATTTTCCATTCTGTCACAGACTATCACCTTATTCTAACATTCCTGTCTCAAACACAATAAGCCCAGTCCCGCTCCCCCTCCCCCTGCTCAACACAAGGACCAGTGCAAGTCACGCCTCCTCCACGCAGCTCTCTCCGACTTGAGCTCTTACCAGTCTCATTCCCTCTAAGTTACACTAGCAGTTAAAGTGTGTGACCCAACTTCAGCATTCTCTCAAATACCAGATCAGCACTAACAGCTGTGACACGTTAACCTCCACGGCTACCATTTCCTCACCTGTAAAATAAGGAAGTCTCTTCCTGTTCTGAAGATCCAATTTTACACACTCTTGCACAGTTTCACATATTTACCTTATTTCTCTTAGAGTTCCTGAAGGGACAAAGTACATCTATTTTTCCCCCAACTCTCAAGGCCACTTACCCCAGAATGTGGCTCATGGAGATGCTAGGTAAGCGTGACACAGGGCCACCAGCACTGAACGAGTTTTAAAGCCACCAAGACCGAGTTTTAAAGCAGTTTAGGAACCTGGAAAGGAGGTTCGTGCCGGACAAAGATCATGAGATGATCACCGCTGGTATTCTTCAAGAGTCAAAGGTCTGTCTCTAGAAAATAAGGATCTAGCTCAAGAATGCAATGAGCCCAGGTTTGAGAGCTCAAAACAGTCTCTTAATTCCTAGCTGAAGTAGAGGTACAAAAAAGCCACTAGAAGGCAGATGCAACTTCAGATAAGCTCAGCATTCTGTGTATTCTAGGGCAGAAGATTCAGGGCCCCAGTGGAGAACCCCTGGGGCTATCTCAAGGCTGCCCTTCAATGGGGTGAAATTTAGGTTCCTTTCAGCCATGCAGGACAGGGGAGCCTGGTGGGCTGCCGTCTGTGGGGTCGCACAGAGTTGGACACGACTGAAGCGACTCAGCAGCAGCAGCAGCAGCCATGGAGGGCCCGAAAGTGCAGAAGCAGAGCAGCTGTCTCCATTCCCCGCGTCCCAGTGCCCTCCTGGCCCTCCCCCAAAAAGCCTACGTCTTAAGAGGGAAATTAGCAAAGGCAGATATATTGAAGCCTTACTTAAGGGTTCCAAAAAGCTGTTTTAACTTGTTCTCTTTTCTCAGGGAAGTACAAATCGATACATGGATAGAAATTAAGGAAGTGGTGTGCTGGAGGACAGGCATCAACACCCACTGAAAGTTAACCAGGAACTCTAGCCAGAGGCAGAGGGCCGAGCCCCTTTCTATTTCATTATCTTCAAATAAAATGTATTCAACGCCCATGTGTATGTGTCCCTCTTATCAACAAAGAGAAAATATATGCTTATTTCAATCGAGGGAATCTGGTCAATGCTTTCCAGCCACTTCTAACCATGATTTGGCTCACAACTAACAACCTAAAGAGTTAGCAAAACAAGTCACAGCCACCCAAATGAAGCCAGTTACTTCTTTAATAATCAAAAGAAAAAAAGTTATTTTTTAAATAATAGCATTTAAGACAAAGCAGTGTCCCCTCTCTTCACTCGGCCGTTTCACAGAATTATGAGACAAAGGGCAACTACTGTTCTCGTCACTCTTTTTTTGGAGTAAAGCCACAAGATTACTAACAAACAGCTAATGGCTACCATTCAAAAGCAATAATGGCGTTATGACTTCATATGCCAGTTATCTGCCAAACTGGAAAGAAGCAAACATATGTATTTTCTCTTTCCCCAGACACTCTGAAAGTAAATGTGAGCACTCTGATTCACTTTCTCCTCCATCATAAAAATTTCATAAAAAATTTACAGTATCATCCTCATTGTGGGATGGGAAAGGATATTACACTTGTTCAAGAAGTTTGAACAAGTGTCCCTGGACAGCAAAGAGAGCAAACCAATCAATCCTAAAGGAAATCAACCCTGAATATTCACTAGAAGGACTGATGCAGAAGCTGCCAATACTTTGGCCACCTGATGTGAAGAGCTGACTGACTGGAAAAGACCATGATGCTGGGAAAGACTGAAGGCAAGAGGAGGAGGAGGCAACAGAGGATGATATGGTTAGACGGCATCATCAACTCAATGGACATGAGTTTGCGCAAACTCCAGGAAATACTGAAGACAAGGAAGCCTGCCGTGCTGCAGTCCACGGGGTCGCAAAGAGTCAGACACAACTTTAGTGACTAAACAACAAGAAGTTTACTGATTTTAGGTGGAGAACTTGAAAATGCTCGTGATCAAGACTAACTTCAGTGGTGGTACCAACAGGGAAAGTTCTCACCTAAAAATTCTCTAAAACAGACCTCAAGCTCATAGTTTTGTTTGATCTGTTGCTTCAGTGCTAAATGTGCAGCTGGACAGACTTAAAGAAAAAATATGAACTTCTAGGTCCAAGTTTCAAGTTTCTAGGGTAAGCTTAACAAAAAACTCTAATTTGTATTTAAGTAAACAAACAAAACCCCGAAGCTTGACCCCCAAAGCATTTTTGTACAAGTGACAAATGTGGCTACTTGACTTTTTTTCTTTCTCTTTGAAGAGCCAATTTTATTATGGTATCAGGAGAAGGTTATCTGCTGAAAATAGTAATCACCTAAGAAAACATCAATCTCCTCTGTACATCAATCACAGAATAATTTAGGGTCTAAGTTTGGTGATTTCTACCTAAAGAAACAGAAACAGACGATGTATAGTATTTCACTCAGCTGGTTTTGTCTGCTTTCTGACAATTTCGTGCTTACTTTGAGAATACCGTCAAAAAGCTTGGCATCGCAAAAACAGCTGAAAAGAACACACGCAGTCTCCTCCTCCTTACAGGGCTCTTCATCGCCTTCTATGAAGCACAGCCTGCATTTCTAACATGAGGGAAGCCACCATGCAGGTAGCTTAGGAGCAGGACTCGGCGCCTCCGGCAACCAGAGCAGGACTCTGCTCAGGCCCACAAAACTCAAAAACAAGCCACAAGCCCTCTGATAAAGAATCATACTTCTGTATTCCCACTTGCTTCTTTATAAAATGATAATTTCATTCAAGAGTAATAAACAACTGGTTGGCAAATTCCAACCATCTGACTGAGGTTCAGTGGAAAAAAGTCAAAACTGGAGACACAGTGAAGACTCAAACATTAAACTTTAGGTTTTTCCCAGGGCTGATGCACTATTCGATAACACCCACCCGTGTAAAAATGAATTACATATCCAAAAGGGCAAGCTGCTGCCATCATGCTACCCTAATTAACACGTGCCAAGTGGAAGGCGAGTCTCATGTAAATGTGGGGCTCAAAATGAGCTGCAAACTGTAAAGAAGCTTATTTTTAAACTGTCAGCAGGTTTCTTTCGTGCAACTAAGTGTTTTAATATGGGGGTAATTGCTCAAGTTTCTTTCAAGAAAATGGAAATCTGTTGTACAATAGCAAGTTGAACCTTGTTATTTAGAACTCCATTAGCTGTTTCACAAAGAATAAGAATACAGAGGTTCTTGAATAAGTTTTGCCATGTACTTCTAACCCTCTCTAAACTAGGGTAAATTAATTTCTAACCTACTAGAATCACATTCCAGAAAGCAAAAATCTTTTGACTATGTAAAATAAGACTGTTGCTGTTAAGTCACTTCAGTCATATCCGACTCTGTGCGACCCCACAGATGGCTGCCCACCAGGCTTCCCCGTCCCTGGGATTCTCTAGGCAAGAATACTGGAGTGGGTTGCCATTTCCTTCTCCAAAAATAAGACTAACTGAGTGCTTTTCACAAATCCTTCTTAAAAAAAAAAAAAAAACAACTCTACATGAACTACCAATATTAACAACCAAATATGAATATTTAGGCATTCACACAAAGGCAGTTAAGGACCGTACATCACCCCAACCACCTGAAGTCATATTTGATATTCCACCAGGTATCTAGCTTTCCAAATCACCCAGGATGGTAAATGTTAAAGTGGGCAATGAAACAAGGACAAGCACAGCTTCTTTGTGTGTTCTCAGGGCGTAAGAAGGCAGGTGAGCACACGGAGAGGCCGTCTCACCGCCCGCTGGGCATCAGTACTTACCTTGAGGATGTCCCCCCTTTTGAAGCTCAGCTCGTCGTCTGCGGTGGCTTTGAAGTCATATTTGGCGATGGCTTCCATTCTGAGCGGGGCTCAGGGCTCAGCAGCCAGGAGCAGGGGGGAAGGGAGTCTTCCCTGCTGAAGCGACCCAGCGCTCTGGGCTCAGCCTCGCCTCTCTCCGGGGACTGGCTCCCGCACGCCGGGGCACACAACGCCGCCCTGAATCAGGAGAGCGCAGGTTGAGAAGGTGGCCCGACCGAAGGCAGCCCCGCCCTGCCCGTCGGCCCGCCGCCCCAGCCCCCACGCCCCCTGGCTCGGTCGGGCTCAGCCCTCCGCCCTCCCTTCCAGGCAGGAGCCCCGAGCTCCTTCTTCCTCTTTTCAGCCTCAGCCCCCAGGCGACTGACAGGCCTGCCGGCCAATGGCGGCGGCGGCGGCTCGGGCCTTGCCCGATCACACTTCCTCTTCCCTCCCGCTGGGTGGGCTCGGTGTGCAGGAACCGGCTGTCTCCGCCTTTCCTCCCTCGACCCTCTGCGGCTCTCCAGGCACGAAATGCAGCCCACCGGAAGAAAGGCCTGCCCCAGGGGATGGCCCCCGACTCTTCTCAGTGATACAGGCCCCTTCCCTCCTTTCTCCTACCAACCGATCTGGTTTTTTGAAAAAGCTGGGTCCCCTTCTCCACAGTCAAAAGGCAGCAACGTGGGTTTGGTCCCGGGCTGCTCTGTTTTCTGAAACGAAACCTCCGTCTCCCCTAGAACGTGGGAGCATGACCCTGCGAACTCCTTTTTTATTCAGTCGGCTGCTCTCCACTCGCGATCCGTGATGGGCAAGCTCAGGTGACCAGAGAAAGGAGATGGAGCTCAGAATCTCTGGTGGGCTAAGACGGACTCCTGCACGGGGCTCCCCTACCATGACCCCCAAGACTTCAGGGGCCTCAACAGCCCTTGAAACAGCCGTCCAAGGCTCAGCATTCCAGAAGCAGCCTCGACTCATTCCTAACTAGCCTAAGGAGCACAGTTAAGTCCTGATCTACACTTGAAAGCAATCCCTTTTTCAGAATCTGAGCTGCCAGATATCTTGCCTAGGAAATGGTGCCAAAAGGCCAAACAGAAGCCTCTCACAGTTACCCTGAGAACAGCTGCTTTTCTCGGAGCCAGAGGAGTACTAAACTGATGCAAACAGCATCTTGCAGGCAAAGACACTGTAATAACCCTCAGGTCATGTACCAGGTGATGGGGAAGGAACCTGGGCAGTACAATCACTGCAGAGGAGTGAAGAGTTTGGAGCTCTGAATTTGAAACACAACCTTGGCCTTTGCACAACTAAAGGAAAATGAAGCCCTGTTCTTGTTTGGCCAGTCACTGTTTTCATACAGGCTAAATAAAAGCAGAAAACAACAATGACCCTGGCAGAATGAGGACAGATTATTTATAGTGACACCCTTTGGTGGATAATTACTATCTAGCAGAGGACTCATTTGAGGGGCACGAGTGATTATCATTCTTTTGTTCTAAAGTTAACAATTGGGGCATTAATCAAGCATAGCTGCAAAAAGACTGAGGCGTAACCCAGCTGGGAATATTAAGATTGCAGGGAAATGAGTGTTACCAAGGAGGAAAGACTCGCCAGGCAACAGAAGCCCTTCAGCTAGATTCTGAAGGCCAAACATTCCACGGCAGGTAAACTAATAAACAAAACCCATGTTTATGCAGTCAGGCCATACCTAGGATATATTATGCTGTGCTGGCTCTAAGAGAGGAAAGCAAAGAAAGAGTCCCAGCAAATATATGTATAAAAAAATGAACACTAGTCTCAGAGTATTTGTATGTCCTTAAACACCCTTTACTTACACTCACCATAGTTACTTTTTAATGAAATGAATCCATATACGTAATTTTTAAAGTCAGGGTAAATAAAAGGCTTATTAAAAAGAACAGTTCCCTACCCAACACCCACAAGCAATCACCCTCAATTTTGGTTATTGTTTCTCTTTAAGTTTACTAACAATATTTCTAAATAATATGCTTCTGCTGCTGTTTCTTAGTTTATTCCAGCCATCACCTGTCACCTAAAAGACAAGGACTCAGCTGTTTCACCCTTGCCAATTTCACCTTGCCCATTCCTATAGCTTCCCAGGTGGTTCAGTGGTAAAGAATTTGTGCTGAGCAGGAGACGTGGGTTCCATCCCTGGGTCAGGAGGAGCCCCTCGAGTAGGAGATGGCAACCCACTCCAATAGTTCTTGCCTAGAGAATCCCACAGACAGAGAAGCCTGGTGGGCTTCAGTCCTACTGCTGCTGCTGCTCAGTCACTTCAGTCGTGTCCGACTCTGTGCGACCCCATAGACGGCCGCAAAGATTCAGACACGACTGAGCGAAAACAGCCCATCCCTATAATGCCACACATTTTGGTTTAAGCAGTTGGCAACCTACTCCAGTATTCTTGCCTGGAGAATCCCATGGACAGAGGAGCCTGGCAAGCTACAGTCCACAGGGTGGCAAACAGTCAGACACGACGGAGCAACTAACGCTTTTTCCTACTATTAGGAAATATTGTTCACTGGTGATTTAAATAACCTATGATAACCAGTCTTCCTTTCTGGTGCAATCTTTCAGTTTTCACGGCATTAACAATTTTCTCCTTTTTCTGCCTACTTTCCAGTGTATACATATTAAAAAAAATTTTTTTTAGAGCTTCTCCAAAAAAATCTCTGCTACACGCCTATCAACACTTTCCATACCCTCTTCCCTACCCTGACCTGATCCTTTATTTTCACTGGTCTCCAGGTCTGACTGTTGGGACTAGGTACCAATGATGAGAAACGGAAGGATAATTACGCAGGTCAAAAAAAAATTAAAGAGTTTCATTTTTGAAAAACAGAAATCAGGCAGAAACCCAAAGCACTGTGGCTCTAAAGGTACTGTGTGTCACGGGGCATGAACTTCGTCATTCAGGATTCCAGACAACTGCAGTGTGACCCAACAGCCAGACCCTAGAAATCAAGACGGTTTTCAACATTTGCTTTCCTGATACTCAACTTTCTACCTTAGGTTTTCTAGAGAAAGCTTAAACAGACTAACACTCATGAAAACTGTGTTTCAAGCAACAATTGCTTTGTAAGATACAGTTGAATAGAAATGAAACCAATCAGTAGCTCTGTGCTAAGTCGCTAAGTCGCTTCAGTCGTGTCCGACTCTGTTCGACCCCATAGACGGCAGCCCACCAGGCTCCGCCGTCCCTGGGATTCTCCAGGCAAGAACACTGGAGTGGGTTGCCATTTCCTTCTCCAATGCATGAAAGTGAAAAGTGAAAGGGAAGTCACTGAGTCGTGTCCAACTCTCAGTGACCCCATGGACTGCAGCTTACCAGGCTCCTCCATCCATGGGATTTTCCAGGCAAGAGTACTGGAGTGGGGTGCCATTGCCTTCTCCTAGTAGCTCTGTAGCTGTGCCAAATAAAAATTAGTGTCTCACAGAGGAAACGCGAGGAGGTCAGCTTGTTAGCCTAGCCACAGAAAAGAACCCAGGCTAGAGAAATTCAAAAGGGTGTGTTTCACTAAAGACAGAATCAAATTCTATCACGTACGCCACATTAATTACTTAAAAAGAAAGAAATCTAAAAGTGCACACAATGTATAATGATTTTAAGAGTGTATGTTGCTGTTGATTCCCCAGGAAAATAGACTAGGAGTACACTAACGCCTGATGAGAGTGTATCTGAACTGTAACCAGCCCACACCCTACAGCCCATCTCAAGCAATGTTAAAACAGAGAGTGCAGCTGGAGTTGTTCATTTAAAGCGATGTGCACCACATCCTAAAAGGCAGTCTCCTAAAGGTATTTGTGGGCTTCCATGTGGTACAGCGGTAAAGAATTTACCTGCTGATGCAAGAGACTCGGATTCGATCCCTAAGTCAGAAGATCCCCTGGAGAAGATGGCAATTCATTCCAGTATTACCTGGGAAAACTCAAGGACAGAGGAGCCAGGCAAGCTACAGTCCCTCAGGTTGCAAAAAGTCAGACATGACTGAGCACACACAGGGACACAAAGGTATTCGTAGGATTTTATTTTCTCTATAAAACTCTCTCCTTCCCAAAATTCACAGAAAATAAAATACAGGACACTGGACCACATAGCTTAATGTTACGCCTGCATCGGCAGGCTGACCCGGGTTCAAGTACTGACCCTGATGCATATCAGCCGTAATTTTGAATAAGCCTTTTAAACAAACCTCAGTTTTCTCTTCTGTAAAAATGGGGACAATATCACCTATTGATTTACTAAGCATTAAATCAGTAATATAGATAATATACATACATGAAGCGCTTTGGATAGACACTGACATTCAGTTCAGTTGCTCAGTCATGTCCGACTCTTTGCGACCCCATGGACTGCAGCACGCCAGGTTTCCCTGTCCATCACCAACTCCCAGAGCTGACATCTCCATAGAGACTGACATTAAGTCACTCAAAAATAAGTTGAAATGGACTCTACTCAAAATGAACATCTACTTAGCAGATGTTTATCTTCATTATTAAAAACGGCAAATTAGGGCCTTCATAGCCATGGCCCAGGTTCAAACCCTGGTCAGGGAACTGTTATCTCCCAAGCTATATAGCATAGCCAAAACAAACAAAAAACACCTCACCCCAAAAAAAACCAGCAAATTAAACAATGAGATTTCTTTCACCTAATAATTGTCAAATTTTTAAAGATTTATCCAGTCTCTGCAATACTATTCTCAGACTCTTTATCCAATGTTCATTAATTTAACATTCTGAAGAATTATTATATATCTAACAATATGCTTGGAACTGAATTAAAATTATTAAAACCGTTACAGTCCACACTCTAGCAGGGAATTAATTCAATCTTTTTGGAGAGTAATTTTATAGCATTTATTGATAATTTTAAGACACCTATCCATCCCTGGACAAGCAATATCACGTTCCAGATTTATCTTCACTAAAACAGTGACACAAATACCATGTGCAAAATACATCTATCCCTGATCAATATCCATGAAGCTAAATAAGAAACACCTTTCTATAAAAGCACCAAGACATATGCTCAAGTCTTTACAAAACTGCAGAAAAATTAGTTATTCCATTTCTATAAAACAATATATATCAGTGTGTTATTTAAAAATTTTAAAGGTTAACAATGATTATCTCTGGAAGTAAGATAGAGCTATTTTTGTGAAACAGAATATTTTTACTTGCTGTACCACATGCCTCAACTGTACTTTCATTGTTTTTACCATAAGCATGTATTGCTGTTATAGTTAGAAAAAACAAAACCCAAAACCTTACTGATGCTCTGGAGTCAGACCAGGATTTAGTTATCACTTTACCACTTATTAACTGGGTGGGCAACACTGGAGAAATAACTCACGTTCTCTAATTCTTAGTGTCCCTCAGCTGGAAAATGAAGAAAATCACAGCACCTACACCTTATAAAGTCATTTTGCTAATTTAAAAACCTGTAAAGGCTGAGTCCCTGCTGTAAAGCGCTAAGAGGTATTAACCAGCATCACTGGTCCCTCTTCAATATCGGTCCACGTGCTCTCAGTAAATCTAGAGTTCCATCTACACACAGATTCAGGAGAACGCTCTGGTAGGCAAATTAACAGTCCCATTAAATATAGGTTTCCCTGGTGGCTCAGTGGTAAAGAATCATCCTACAACACAGGAGATGCAATGCAGGAGACGTGGGTTCAATCCCTGAGTCGGGAAGATCCCCTGGAGGAGGAAATGGCAACCCACTCCAGTATTCTTGCCTGGGAAATCCCACTGACAGAGGAGCCTGGTGGGCTACAGTCTATGGTGTCACAAAAAAGTCGGATGCAATTAAGCGCATTGACCAGTAAATATAAACTTCAACAGCCCCAAATCCAAGTCCTGAAAGTGAAAGTCACTCAGTCACGTCTGACTCTTTGAGAGCCCATGGACTGCTCCAGGCCAGAATACTGGAGTGGGTAGCCTTTCCCTTCTCCAGGGGATTGTCCCCCCAACCCAGGAATCAAATAGGGATCTCCTGCATTGCAGGTGGATTCTTTACCAGCTGAACCAGCAGGGAATCCCAAGAATACTGGAGTGGGTAGCCTATCCCTTCTCCAGCGGATCCTCCCAATCCAGGAATTGAACCGGGGGCTCCTCCATTGCAGGCAGATTCTTTACCAGCTGAGCCACCAGGGAAGCCCCAAATCTAAGTCCTAACAATGCGCAAATATTCCCACATGTAAAACTGATCACAACTATAGTCACTTATTCTGTTAGGCTTTTAATTGTTTACTGTCTACATAAAGTGTAATTTTAAGTTGAGTAATTTAAAGTCACATTGCAGTCTCACGAATTTACAGATGCATCCTGTAACAACAATTTTGGCCCTTGGTCCAGTTACATCAAAATCAGCCCATTCAGGGACTGTTTCACTGTGAGGTGCCTTCTGGAGTTCTGCAAGGTAGTGTGACCTTAGCCCCAGAACCTAATTTTAAACAAGATTCACAGGTAATGTTTTTTGTTTTGGCCTCGCCACGCCACATGAGATCTTAGTTCCCCCACCAGGGATGGAACCCTCGCCCCCCTGCAGCAGAAGTTCAAAGTCTTAACCACTGGACCACAAGGGAAGTCCCACAGGTAACTCTTATGCATGCTAAATTAAAATAAAACAAAACAAGGCTGGACTGTAAGGGCTTCTAGACCAGATTTCAAACTTTGTATCTCAGACCGTGCACTACTATGTCTTTGCACAGAGTGAAGACATATTCACTAGGCACAACTTGGGAAAAAGCCAACTTTGACAAATAGAACCAAAGGCTCTCAGTGGAATTCAAGACTGCCAGAAAGTTCTTCTGAATTAAGCAAGTAACTATTAGTTTCTCTCAGGATGGACAAGATGGGTCTCTACTCCATATTACTTCATTTCTCCAAAATCCACTACTCTTCTAAGTAACAACTAGAGCTGTTGCTGTACAGCATGCAACATGATAACAGGAATCACGCAGAAAAAGCTCTAAGTACCACTGACTAGTAGTATTTAAAACCTAGCAGTCCCTCAAATATGTATACACTGGCTAAGTAAACTGCATCAAGCATTTCAGTGCCTGCTTTTAGTATCAAAGAAAGTTGATTACAAGAATTAACCTTTTTTAATTTTGGGATTCAGAAAATTCTGAACAAAGGAAGGAGTAACAGAACAAACAAAGTTATTTCTTTCTGCAAAAAAAAAAAAAAAACCCAAACCAACAATAACAAAGAAGGCTGATTATAACAGATGCAGGAAAAGACACCTGGTCTCAGAAGCCTGGTAAGGAACAAATTAGTACTATTACAACCAACAAGCTTTTACTTAATTCATCAATGGTCTAAATAAGTTTTATTTCCTTAAATGTATCAGGCTATCTTAACTCTACTGTAATACCGGGGTATCGTTGGTTTTCGTTTCGAACATTCATCACCCCCACTAAAAGCCAATATAAGCCCCAAAGTGACCCAATCTCCTTCACTAACAGAGACATAGGAAGAGAAGCGTGAACAGGCAGAAAACCGTGACCTAAACACGAAGAAAACAAATAAAACACAAAAGCACAAGCAAGCTACACTTAGGGCCTAGTGGCAGTATTGATTACTTATGGCTGAATTCAATCCTTTTCGCCTCCCAGTTCCCAGGGGGGAGAACTTAAGTCTCGCACGGCTCTCTAGCAACCCTTCTGGCTGGCTGCAGGAACACAGTGAACGCTAAAAGATAAAGCAAGAAAGAGGGCATCTTCCCGGGAGAGACGTGGGATCTTCAAATGAGGGAGAAAACAAACTATGCCAAAGAGCCGAAACCTCAAAAAACTGTACCAGAGAGGGGACAATAAGGAGGAAAGGGAAGTAGATAAGAAAAAAACGAGGGGGAGGGGGCAAGTGACTTGCATTATACGAGTAAGCATTTAGTGTCCGCAGTGGAAAGAGAAATAGAACGAGACAACTGGGTAGTAGGGAAGCGAAAGAGGCACTAGAAAGCCAAGGAGACTAACGCTAATTTCTCTCACATGTCTTTCTCGCTTTTTCCGAGAATCAACAGTATCCAAAGACAGACTTCGAGGGCACCTGGGCTCCCCTGCAAATTATACTGTTACTGTACCTGAAGCCAACCTAGACTTAACTCCCTAAATAAGCTGTAACTCACAGGGCTTACCATCAGATACACGGAGAGCGCTGCAAAATGAAAAACACCAGAGATTCCCTCCCATCTCCTCGAAGCATTCCAGTGAACTGCTGCTTATTTTTCTTGACAAATGTTTTTTAAAAGAGTAGTCTCCCACAAAAAAACAAAACGCGACAGGAACAAAGCCACTTCGACTGGCTCCGGTGGCAAACGTCCTCGCTCATAGGATTTAATAGGAGTGGTGGGTTTTCTCCCAAAATTCGGCCCCCAAACACCCGGAGATGGTGACGTGGTGGCCGAGCAGGTTGAAGAAGCATCAATTACCACATTCGCAACCGCCGCGAACCCCCCGCCTCCCGGTGCCGAGTCAGACTGACTCACGGAATGAGCGCCCGGGGCTCTGGGGCTGCTTCTCCCCGGGCCCCTGCGGCGCAAAACCCTCACGGAAAAGGCGTGAAATTCAATTAGGAACCCACCCACCCCGTCTCCTGCGCCGCGGTCTGGGGCTCTGTCCAGGGTCAGGGGAGGAACGGTGCCCAGGAAGGAAGCGCCCCAAAAGGGGAAACGTGGAGCTCCGAGCCCGGGGGTTCCGCTCTCCCGACCTCCAGGCCCGGCAGCCCCCGGTTCGCCAGGCCCGGGCCACCCCCCCACCCGGGCCAACTCCCGCTACCGAAGCGGGGAGGAAGGGGCACCGGGGCAGCGGCGCCGCCTCCGGCCGCGCTCACCGTGGCGCAGCTGCGCGGCTTCTGGCCCGGCCGGCCCCTCCCCAGCGGCGCGAGCGGCTGCCGACCCCGCTGCGGCTCCCAGAGGGCAGCGCCTGTCCCCGCCGCCGTTACCGCCTCAGTCCTCCCCGCCGCCGCCGCCGCCGCCGTCCGGTAGCTGAAGCAGCACAGCCGCCCAGCTTCCGCTCCTCCTCGGGGTCCCGCGAGAACTTGCGCGCGCGGCCCCGCCCCGCCCCACCCCCGCGAGACTTCCCCCGGCGGAAAAGGCCCAGAGCGCAAGCGCCCCACCCCGCCAGGCCCCCGCAGGTAGACCGGCGACGGGCCAGGGCGCAGGCGCCGGGCCGCCCCGCAGCAGGTGGCACCGGCCGGGCTCCACCCCCCGCTCCCCGGTCCTTGTAACCCTTTCGGTGCCAGAGTGGGTAAATTAGCGCTCACTCGGAGAAATGATTCTCCTCCACAGCCTGATCGCTTCCTTTCCCCTTCCACCAAACCGAGGCAATTTGGCTGAGGTTGGGGGGCGGGAGGGAGGTGAGGAGGAAGGAATCTCCAGCGTGAAGCACTCCAAATAGAGGGCCAGCTCTTGAAATATTTGAGAATTTGGTCCAAACAAATTCTCCAGTATGCTTGAGCTTTGCTGGTGGTTCAGCTGGTAAAGACTCCGCCCGCAATGCAGGAGACCAAGGTTCGATCCCTGGGTTGGGAAGATCTCCTGGAGTAGGGAAAAAGCTACTCACTCCAGTATTCTGGCCTGGAGAATTCCATAGACTGTATAGTCCATGGGGTCACAAAGATTCGGACACGACTGAGCGACTTTCACTTCACATCAAACTCTGCAGTGTGAGATGAATTAACCTATTCATTCAGCCGTTGAATCAAGTGCTTAACACATGCTAAGCACTGTGCTAACTATAGAAGCTACAACAATGAACAGAAATCCTCGCCCTCAAGGAATTCAGGGTCTAGAGCCGTGGAAGAAAAAGAAACAGAAACAAATAATACCACAAATACTGTTAGAACTATTTGGAGTAACACTAAGGAAGCTAAAAAGATGGGAGAGAGGGGTTGCTACTTTGCCCATCTCAGAAAAGCCTTCCCAGAGAAGGTGATGACTGAGCCGAGTCTTGCAGGATGTGTAGGAGTTCGCCAGAGAAGCCAAGGTAAGGGCATTCCAGGCAAAGGGACCAGCATGCACGTACAAAGGAACGGAGGCGTGAGAGTCGTGTTCCCTGCAGTGCTAAGGAGTTCAGTTCATAAGCGGGGAGTGGCAGAAGATCAGGCTTGGAGGAGTAACTCCTATTTTTCAGTTCCAAAAGCTCCTTGCAGTTAAAGGAGAGAACAGAGCATCCAATGGTAATGTGCTTCCTGGAAGCCAAAAAGATAGCTAGAGGTTAGAATAACCAAAAGTTTGATCCTATAGAGAAAACAAGCCCACTGAAATGACAAGAATAAATTGTTCTTTCACTCAGTATTTGTGGAGCATCAGCTGCATGCCAGGCACTATGCAGAGTGATAGATGAACCTGACAAAGCCTCTGCTTTCAGCAGTTTGTCTTCTAGAAGAGAGTTCCCTAGTCTGCAAGGCAAAACAGTTGGTCCTGAGGGCCACTGAACTACATACAGGACTGCAGAGGAGGGAGCCAGTTACTTGGTGCCCTGGAAGTCAGGGAGGACTTGGTGTTTGAATTGCAACATGAAAGCAAGGAGGAAAGAGTGATGAAATCAGCCAATATTTCAGATTGACCAGAGTTTAGGATTTAGGGGGAGGAAAATTTGGAAAACTCAGCAGTGGCCACAGGACTGGAAAAGGTCAGTTTTACTCCTTGGAAGAAAAGTTATGACCAACCTAGATAGCATATTCAAAAGCAGAGACATTACTTTGCCGACTAAGGTCCATCTAGTCAAGGCTATGGTTTTTCCAGTGGTCATGTATGGATGTGAGAGTTGGACTGTGAAGAAGGCTGAGCACCAAAGAACTGATGCTTTTGAACTGTGGTGTTGGAGAAGACTCTTGAGAGTCCCTTGGACTGCAAAGAGATCCAACCAGTCCATTCTAAAGGAGATCAGCCCTAGGATTTCTTTGGAAGGAATGATGCTAAAGCTGAAACTCCAGTACTTTGGCTACCTCATGTGAAGAGTTGACTCATTGGAAAAGACTCTGATGCTGGGAAAGATTGAGGGCAGGAGGAGAAGGGGACGACAGAGGATGAGATGGCTGGATGGCATCACTGACTCGATGGACATGAGTCTGAGTGAACTCCGGGAGTTGGTGATGGACAGGGAGGCCTGGCGTGCTGCGATTCATGGGGTCTCAAAGAGTCGGACACGACTGAGTGACTGAACTGAACTGAATGAGAAGCAAGGCCAAGATGCACAGTTTAGGCTTCACTGACAAGTAATAACCTCTGAAAGTTTTTAAGCAGATGTCTGACACGAAAACAACAAGAGGTATCTATTTACCACCTGACTTGTACTAAAGTCATAGTGTTTCTATTGTGTATAATATCCCCATTTTACAAACTGGGGATTTGAGGCTGAAAGAGGTTAGAAACTCACCCAAGGAAACCCAAATATAGTAAATCTGAGATTGGAACCTAGACCTGTCTTGTTGTAAAACCCATATTTTCCCCCCCACTTTGAAACTGTTAGAGCATGGTGTCAGGAAAAAAAAAAAAAAAACGAAATTAAAGGGAAGGACTTAGTTGCTGAGTAGAGAGGAGGAGGAGGTCAGGGAAGAGTTGCCGTTCTTTGTTTTGAGTGGGCAGAGAAATTTGCCAGTTAGAGGGGGAGCTGACTGGGCAGGAGATGGGGGTCATGGGGCTGACTTGGAGGGTAGGGCATGTACTGGGGAGGGGCAGGTAGAAAAATACTGATACCCTACCTGGGAAGGGCAGAGTTCATCATTCTGAGAAATATGCAGGTAGAAATAACCAGTACATTGTCCAAAAGCTCCACGCATTCATTCTTGCTGTCTGCAACGTTAGCTGAGCCTCTACCCTGGAGATAGCAAGATAATCTGTCACAGAGCTCACAGTCTGAAGGCGAAGACACACTGCTGAGATGGGCAGCTTTGGGACAAAGAGCAGGGGACCTGATCTAGTCCAGGACCAGGGAAGACTGAGGCCAGAGGTTTCAACTCAGACTCCGGTTAGCCTGAGAGGAAAAGATTGCTCCAGGAGAGGGCACAGCATGTGCAAAGCCCAGACGTTAAGAAAGAACTCCAGGAAGCCATTTACACCTGGGATGAAGAAGAATGTGGCTCGTGGGTGAAGCATCTGGAGAGGGGAATACCAAGACTTTCCAGCACTGCTAAAATCTAGGGACTGGAGGGACTTCCCTGGTTGTCCAATGGTTAGAACTCGGAGCTTCCACTGCAGGGGGCACAGGTTCGATCCCTGGTCAGGGAACTAAGATCCCACCTGCCGCTTGATTCTATGGGATGCTGAAGCACTCGGTGCACGTTGGTCATCTCTTCATCTTCAAAATGCATTCTCACTCTAGATGCAGAGTGAAAAACCCACTGAAACCCAGTGAAAAACTTAGTGGAACTAAGTTGTTCATCATCTACAAGACAGTGTCCTAAGACCTGTACAAGAGCCTCATGGATCTGGTCCCTGCCTGCCAGCCTTACTCTCTCAGTGTCCAGCCAACATACACTCTACCAATATTAAACCACTGTGGTTTCCGGAAGATGCCATGATGTTTTGAGTGTCTGTGTCTTTGCATCTGCGTTTCCTCTGCTCAGTTGGTCTTCTCCCCTTTCTTCAGGCCCCCAAGTCAGTTTTAGGGTTTCTTCCTCAAAAATACCACTGGATCGCCAATCTCACTGCAGCATAATGGTCTGTTCACTTCTCTGCCCTCCCCATCCACCACCAAAGGCTCTACAAGCTCCCAAACAGGACCACACCGTCTTCTCACATGTGTATTCCCAGTCTGCAGCACAGTGCATGGAATGAATTAATGGATGGATGGAGGGATGGATGAATAAATAGCAGAGGTTGAGCGGAGATAAACATGTGGCTGCCTTTCTGGGCAATGTAATATTTGAAGTTCAGGAAGGGGGTGAGATCTCAGAAGAGAATAGATTACTTAGCAGAACAGAACAACAATATATATGAGCTTCTTTTAAAAAATGATAAAACAGACTCTGATTATGTATTTAAAAAAATGTATGCCTATGGACCAGGTTTGGAAGGGAACACTTTTAAATAATTTAAGTAATTGTGCTGAAATGAAGCAATCGTGGATGACAAAAACAAAACAAAACTTCAACATTTGTTACACTGTCTCTTCGATTAAAAACCCCTCTCTGCCGACAGACTCAGAAATTTGAGAGAATGCTGTCCAATATCATTCCATGCAGAGGAAAAATCCACACTAGAGGCAGAAATAGGTAGAATATGTGTTTAATAGCAAAAAGAAATCGGAACAAGAGGTGAAAGGCACACTCTTGTGTGAAAAGCTGTTGAAACTGTAGCAAAACTTGCTAATTACAAATTAGCCACATCAATCGCTTTGGAATGCACAAATTAATCACCAAAACGTCCCTCGTTTCAGTTGGGGGGTGGTTTGCGGTCATTTTTTAGTCGTCGGAAGCGATTTCTCCTTTTGGTTTCTGTGAGTTGTCGTGCTGCCCCCTGCCGGTCATAAATGGACACTGCCCTGGCACTGCCTGAACCCTGGAAGCCCATTGCAGGCACTTCCTCTGAGCCCACTTTTATGAGTTTCTCTTAGTGGGAGAGATGGAAACAACCAGTGACAACCAACATGGGTCATTGAAATTCTACTCCTACCCGCTCCATTGATCTTGGAAGTTCTCATCTTAGAATTTCCTCTGTTCTAGTTGTGACTGCAGGAGAAGGCAATGGCACCCCACTCCAGTACTCGTGCCTGGAAAATCCCATCGATGGAGGAGCCTGGTGGGCAGCAGTCCATGGGGTCGCTAGGAGTCGGACACGACTGAGCCACTTCCTTTCAATGTTCACTTTCATGCATTGGAGAAGGAAATGGCAACCCACTCCAGTATTCTTGCCTGGAGAATCCCAGGGATGGGAGGAGCCTGGTGGGCTGCCGTCTATGGGGTCGCACAGAGTAGGACACGACTGAAGTGACTTAGCAGCAGCAGCAGCAGCAGTTGTGACTGCAAGGAGATCAAACCAGTCAATCCTAAAGGATATCAGTTCTGAATGTTCATTAGAAGGACTGGTGCTGAAGCTGAAGCTCCAGTACTTTGGCCACCTGATGGAAAGAGCTGACTCATTAGAAAAAGACCCTGATGCTGGGAAAGATTGAAGGCAGGGGAAGCGGGTAACAGAGGATGAGATGGTTGGATGGCATCGCCGACTCAATGGACATGAGTTTGAGCAAGCTCTGGGAGATGGTGAAGGACAGGGAAGCCTGGCGTGCTGCAGTCCATGGGGTTGCAAAGAGTCGGACATTACTGAGCAACTGAACAACAACAGCTGTGAGCCAAGGCTGCATACACTCCTCTCGGGCTTGGAGGGTGGCCTCTGATATTGAGCCTACCACTGGGATCCCAAGTCCTGTCCCTTCCCTTCCTCAATCTCCTGACTTTAATCACCCTAGCTGGTTCAAACACTACCATCCTTCCTGATGGACTGACCAATCATCTTACCCCTTCCAAGTCACTATCTACGCTGCAGCCAGAATGGACTCTCTGAAATACAAATTGAATCAGGTGGTCACAGGGCAGCTACTTAGCTTGCTCCAAATGGCCCTCTTGGCTGGCCCCTGCCAGCAACTCTGGCCTCAGCCCTTTCAACTTTTCTATCTTTTCTCTTCTGGATAATTTGCAGCTTCCTGAATGACCCTACAATTCTCTTACCTCCGAGGTTTTGGCATACTGCCCCTTTGGGCTGGAATGCCTCCTCTCCCTGCCTTCCCTGCCATCACCTGGCTCCTGTCTGTCTTCCAAATCTCAGCTCAGGGCCACCTCCACCAGGGAGCCTCCTATGAAGCTCTGGTCCCTCCAGTGGGTTCTGATAGCACCCTTGCAACTCCATCACTCCTATTTTTCGTAAAACCATATATGAGCCATCTACTGATACTTGTCCTTTTCCCCTTTAGGTCAGAGTTCCTGATGTCTGTGTGGATAAAAAATATTGTCTGCCTTACCAGTAAACAAACGATATTGCAGCCATCAAACCAGCACAATACAGTGCCCCAAAGGGTGAGCCCTGAGGGACTCAGGATGGAGACAAAGGGGCTGCCCACTGCCAAACCCTCAGTGACTGCAGTCACCCCCAACTTCAGGCACCTTGAGGGGATTTAGGAAGGAGATGAGCAGGATTCTGACCCCAGAGAACTGAGGTGCATTTCAAAGGAATGATTTCAGTGAGCCCAGATTCTTGCATCTTCCCATTCATAGAAAAGCGCTAAGTTCCTTAATGGGAGATATCTGGTTTTCTTTAATTAACAGGAATCTTTTTGATGTTCTAAACACCTGGTCTTTGCTGAAAAAACTCAAGTATATCCTGGCTGCCTGCTTGCCTCTTTGGAGCTGAGACCTGTCTTCTGCCTCTAGATCAAATAGCAAGTTTTCAAAATGGACAAAATGTTAGTTGCTCAGTTAAATCCAACTCTTTACACCCCCATGGACTAGCCCACCAGGCTCCTCTGTCCATGGAATTCTCCAGGTAAGAAGACTGGAATGGGTTGCCATTTCCTTTTCCAGGTGATCTTCCCCACCCAGGGATCGAACCCAGGTCTCCTGCATTGTAGGCAGTTTGTTTGAAGAAGGCTGAGCGCCGAAGAATTGATGCTTTTGAACTGTG
>SJYT01075523.1:55908-75256 GCA_006410635.1 Cephalophus harveyi
AGTACTTTGGCCACCTCATGCGAAGAGTTGACTCATTGGAAAAGACTCTGATGCTGGGAGGGATTGGGGGCAGGAGGAGAAGGGGACGACCGAGGATGAGATGGCTGGATGGCATCACTGACTCGATGGACGTAAGTCTGAGGGAACTCCGGAAGATGGTGATGAACAGGGAGGCCTGGCATGCTGCGATTCATGGGGTCGCAAAGAGTCGGACACGACTGAGCGACTGAACTGAAACTGAACTGAACTGAAACTGAGACACCAGGGAAGCCCTAAAAGTGAGAAAAGGGCCAACCATTCTTCTCTAATGTCAGCAGTGCTCACATTTTAATACACAAGAGAATTGCTTGGAGACCTGTTTAAAATGTAAGCTCCAGTGACCCCAAGATAGTCAACTCCTTAGGTCTGGGAAGGGCTCAGAAATATGCATTTTAAATAAGCAGCTGCAGGTATATTCTTAGGCTAGTCATCTGGGAGCAGACTTTGAGAGAGACAATGCTTACTAATTGAGCCACGGAGATTCTGGGATCTTCCCACCCCCCTAGATTACAGGAATCAGGATGTGAGTTGCCATGGGCAGGAGAGAACTTGGGACTCTTCCCCAAGGCACTCCCTGGGGTCTTAAGCTGCCTGAGGCTGTGAAATGCCAGTAAAGCCCATTGGTGTGGCCAAGGTCTTGGGCGGGTAGCACTTCTTAGCACCACACTGTAAACAAATTAAACATAAAAGCTCAGATAAGCAAATGGACTCTGATCCTCAGAGCTCTCTGTAGGATGCCAGAGTCAAGTTCAAGGAGGCTGGCCCTTCTCTGTCCCTTCTGTTTCAGTTTTCATGTGACTCTTTCATTAGAATCCATTCTGTTCATTAAGGACAGGAAGTCAATTCCATTTTGGCCTGAGCTAAATTGCAAGTGATGTATCCAAAGGGTGGAAATTTCCCCACTGTTTCTACGCCTGTGAGAAAGATGCATTAGCAATTTTAATACTAGGAAATTCCTCTGATATTGGTTTTAATTATATGTCTGAAAAATAAATATTCTAACATAGGAGACTCTTCCTCTTCTTCTCTCTTAACTTTTCCCATTTCAAAAAATTTATTTGCGCCTCTGATGTCTTTTTGCTTTTTAATCTTTTTTTATTTTTGCAAACTAAGTTTTAATTAGACAAGTCACCTGCACTTCGTTACACCCCATCATCCCTTTTTCCCCCCTCAGTTCTTTTGCTAATCTCCTCCCGTAGATTCGCACCGTAACAGCTACAGAGAATGTTCTTGTCACTCACCCACAATCTCCATCCATACAACAGACAAGTATTACATGAATTCATCCTCCCATGAAATGCGAAAACACTGTATTTAAGACTCTGACAGGGGGTCTTCCCTGGTGGCCCAGTGACTGGGGCTCTGTACTCCCAGGGGGCTTGGGTTCGTTCCCTGGTCAGGGAACTGGATCCCACATGCCGCAACTAAAGACCCCACCTGCCACAGCTAAGATCAAAGGTCCTGTGTGTCCCAGCTAGGACCTGACACAGCCAAATGAGTAAATATTTATTTTTAAAAAATTATGAACTTAAAAAAAAGGCTAGCTGGCAGGGGTTGAGCACTGATTTGAGGCCAGGAAATGTCTAAGGCTTTGTGTACGTTATTTCATTTAGTCCCCACAATAACCAGATATTACGACTATGCCCATTTTATGGATGGGGAAATTAAGGGTTTCCATACGGAGGGGATAGTCAGCTGTGTCCAGTGTTGCTGTAGAGGATGGGCAAGGTGAAGAGGGAGACTCAACCATTGAATTTGGAGAGATGGGGACTGTGGGTGACATTGACAAGAACATTTTCAGTAACTGGTGGGGTGAGAATCTGGGGGAGGAGATTAGAGAAAGAACTGGGGGGCAAGAGGGATGATGGGGTGTAAGGAAGTGCAGGCAGCAGGTACAGGTAACTCTATGAGAGTTTTGCTATATAGTAGAGCAAAGAGTAGAATTTGGGGAACCTTCTACCCTGTTGGGCTTCCCTGGTGGCTTAGAGGTTAAAGCGTCTGCCTCCAATGCGGGAGACCCGGGTTCGATCCCTGGGTCGGGAAGATCCCCTGGAGAAGGAAATGGCAATCCACTCCAGTATTCTTGCCTGGAGAATCCCATGGACAGAGAAGCCTAGTAGGTTACAGTCCACGGGGTCGCAAAGAGTCGGACACGACTGAGTGACTTCACCTTCACCTTCTACTCTGTTGGTAGGAATGGAAATTGGTGCGGCCACTATGGAAAACAGTATGGAGGTTCCTCAAAAAACTAAAAATAGTGTTGCCATATGATCCAGCAAGCCCACTCTTGGGGTTATATATCCAGAGAAAACCATGATTCAAAAGGACACATGGATTCCTTTATTCATAGCAACACGATTTACAATAGACAAAGCATGGAAACAGCCTAAATGTCCATTAACAGATGAATGGATAAGGAAGAGGTGGTACATGCATGCAATATACCATATGATATATTCAGTGGCAGGACTGATGTTAAAGGACTGATGTTGAAGCTCCAGTTCTTTGGCCACCTGATGCGAAAAGCTGACTCATTGGAAAAGACTCTGTGGTACAAATGTACATATATATGCACATACACGTGCATGTAAGTCGCTTCAGTCGTGTCTGACTCTTTGTGATCTTATGGACTGTAGCCCACCAGGCTCCTCTGTCCGTGGGATTCTCCAGGCAAGAATACTGGAGTGGGTTGCCATGCCCTCCTCCAGGGGATCTTCCTGACCCAGGAAGGTCAGGAAGTGTCTTCAGTTCAGTTCAGTTCAGTCGCTCAGTCGTGTCCGACTCTTTGCGACCCCATGAATCGCAGCACGCCAGGCCTCCCTGTTCATCACCATCAATAAAGCAGAAGTAGATGTTTTTCTGGAACTCTCTTGCTTTTTCCATGATCCAGCGGATGTTGGCAATTTGATCTCTGGTTCCTCTGCCTTTTCTAAAGCCAGCTTGAACATCAGGGAGTTCACGGTTCACGTATTGCTGAAGCCTGGCTTGGAGGATTTTGAGCATTACTTTACTAGCATGTGAGATGAGTGCAATTGTGCGGTAGTTGGAGCATTCTTTTGCATTGCCTTTCTTTGGAATTGGAATGAAAACTGACCTTTTCCAGTCCTGTGGCCACTGCTGAGTTTTCCAAATTTGCTGGCAGATTGAGTGCAGCACTTTCACAGCATCATCTTTCAGGATTTACATCTCCTGCATTGGTAGGCGGGTTCTTTACCCATGAGCCACCTGGAAAGCCTATATATATATATATATATATATACACACACACACACACACACATATAATTTAATCAATTTGCTGTATAGCAGAAATTAACAGAACATTGTAAATCAATTATACTTCAATAAAATAAATTTTTAAAAACTGAGTGGGATTTGGATGGCCAAGAAAGGGATTTTAAATATGGGACCTATTAGGGCATGTGTGCTGAAGGCAATTATCTAGTAGAGAGGGAAACTTTAGGACAGAGGGAGAGAAGGGAATTGAGGAGCAAAGTCCTTGCAATTCATCCATTTTCGTGGACAGGCAGCCGCGTAAGTGAAAACAGCTGTAGGTCGGTGGGTGGCAGCGGTGGCGGGCAGAGGCAACCTTTATACTGATGGCTTCTCTTTTCTCAGTTAGGCGCGTGAGGTCACTACCCAAGTGCAAGAGGTTTGTTTGGATTAGAAGGTACGACACGGAACTTTTGGACTGTGGGGGTTCAAGAGAATTTAGGAAACACTGCGGGTGGTGCTAAGATCCCACTCAGATTTACGATTGTTAATGTAAAAGAGGCCACTCCACTTGGTTGCCTGTTTTAACCAGTTACATTCAGCTGCCTGGTTGCAGACACAGGGCAGGTGAAGAGCCTGATTTTGCCAGATTGGGATTTGCCAGGCCAATACCACCAAAGAGGTGAGGGGTCAGGGTGTTGAGAGTGTATGCAAAGTACCAGATAAAGTGGGGGGCTTGCAGTCTAAGCCAGGCAAGAAAGAAAGGGGGAAGGGAAGTGTGTTTGTGGGGGACAGAGTTCAGTTTGGAAAGATAAGAAAGTTCTGGAGATGATGATGATGTTTGCACAAAGACATGAATGTCCTTAATGCTACTGAACTGTACATTTTAAATGGTTAAAAATGATAAATTTTATGTTATGGATATGTTACCACAATAAAATTTTTTTTTAAATGTTGAATATCCCTGGAAGTCTAGTAGTTAGGACTTGGCACTTTCACTGCCATGGCCAGGGTTCCACTCCTGGTTGAAAAACTAAGATTCTGCAAGCTGTGTGGTGCAGCAAAAAAAAAGCACAATCTTGATCAGGCAGTTCAGTTCAGTGGCTCACTTG
Organism: Cephalophus harveyi; assembly: GCA_006410635.1. Classification (NCBI taxonomy): domain Eukaryota; kingdom Metazoa; phylum Chordata; class Mammalia; order Artiodactyla; family Bovidae; genus Cephalophus; species Cephalophus harveyi. Next base: position 60,272 of record SJYT01075523.1, read on the forward strand.
TGTCTGATTCTTTCTGACCACGTAGACTACAGCACGCCAGGCTTCCCTGTTCATTACCAGCTCCCAGAGCTTGCTCAAACTCAAGTCCATCGAGTGGGTGATGCCATCCAGCCATCTCATTCTCTGTCATCCCCTTTTCCTCCCACCTTCAATCTTTCCCAGCATCAGGGTCTTTTCTAATGAGTCAGTTCTTCATATCAGGTGGCCAAAGTATTGGAGTTTCAGCTTCAGCATCAGTCCTTCCAATGAACATCCAGGACTGATTTCCTTTAGGGTGGTTGGATCTCCTTTCAGTCCAAGGGACTCTCAAGAGTCTTTTCCAACACCACAGTTCAAAAGCATCGGTTCTTCAGCGCTCAACTTTCCTTATAGTCCAACTCTCACATCCATACATGACTACTGGAAAAACCATAGCTTTGACTAGATGGATCTTTGTTAGCAAAGTAATGTTTCTGCTTTTTAATATGCTGTCTAGGTTGGTCATAACTTTTCTTTCAAGGAGCAAGCGTCTTTTCATTTCATGGCTGCAGTCACCATCTACAGTGATTTTGGAGGCCCCCCAAATAAAGTCTGTCACTGTTTCCATTGTTTCCCCATCTATTTGCCATGGAGTGATGGGACCAGATGCCATGATCTTAGTTTTCTGAATGTTGAGTTTTAAGCCAACTCAATGGCACCCCATTCCAGTACTCTTGCCTGGAAAATCCCATGGATGGAGGAGTCTGGTAGGCTGCAGTCCATGGGGTCGCGAAGAGTCGGACACGACTGAGCGACTTCCCTTTCACTTTTCACTTTCATGCATTGGAGAAGGAAATGGCAACCCACTCCAGCGTTCTTGCCTGGGTAATCCCAGGGATGGGGGAGCCTGGTGGGCTGCCGTCTATGGGGTCGCACAGAGTCGGACACGACTGAAGCGACTTAGCAGCAGCAGCACTCTCTCCTCTTTCACTTTCTGCCATAAGGGCGGTGTCATCTGCATATCTGAAGTTATTGATATTTCTCCCAGCAATCTTGATTCCAGCTTGTGCTTCTTCCAGCCCAGCGTTTCTCATGATGTACTCTGCATAGAAGTTAAATAAGCAGGGTGACAGTATACAGCCTTGACGTACTCCTTTTCCTGTTTGGAACCAGTCTGTTGTTTCATGTCCAGTTCTAACTGTTGCTTCCTGACCTGCATACGGATTTCTCAGGAGGCCGGTCAGGTGGTCTGGGTAGTCCCATCTCTTTGACAGTGACTTTCACTCACCACTATACGGTGAGAGAGGTACTTCCAGCACAGTCATTCTCCGATAGGTGCGATCACCTGTTGGCAACAATTTCCTCCTTAAGGAAAAAAATAGGGAAAATAGGGGCTTCCCTGGTGGTCCAGTGACTGGGACTCTGCTCTTCCACTGCAGGGAATGCCGATTCAATCCCTGGTTGGGGGACTAAGATCCTCCGCGCCACACGACATGGCAAAAAAAAAAAAAAAAAAATTAAAAATATATTTTAAAAATGAGGAAAATAATACCTCACCAAACAGTTGTCGTGAAAGCGAAACAAAATAATGCGTCATCAAAGTGATTCAAAATGTTTCTGAGTCATAAACTTTTAGACACACATCTAGTTATCCCTGTGTGCATTTTAGCGATCTCATATGGATGCACTTCCTGTTGTTATAAAAAACATATCGGGCCTTATCTCTTAGCTATTTTTTCCTGAGTGGACACACCTATACTCCCAACCCTCAGATGATCTCAACGCATGTTGTAGATGATCACCATTATTTTTCCTATAAAGTCTTAAGGTCCCTCCAGAGAGAAAACATTCACAGCCACTCTGTGACCAGGCAGATTGCACCCCTGGCAGGTGGACAAGTGTCTCATTCCAACACAAGGCAATCACTGCCACAGCCGGGAGGTTGGGCACATTTAAACATATTCAGAGTTTTCATGTTTTACTTAAAAGAGTTGTTGTTTAGTCGCTCAGTCATGTCCAGCTCTTCTAAGATGCCATGGACTGTAGCCCACCAATGTCCTCTGTCCATGAGCTTTTCCAGGCAAGAGTCCTGGAGTGGGTTGCCATTTCCTTCTCCAGGGGATCTTCCCCACCCAGGGATCGAACCTGCGTCTCCTGCATTGCAGGCGGATTCTTTACCACTGAGCCACCAGGGAAGCCCTAGGTGAAAGCATTCATCATGGTTTTGATTAGCAAGTGGAATGACTTGCTCATGTTGTCAGCCCTACTTGTCATCATCAACCACAGGGCAGTTAGTGAGGGAAAGAACCAAGAGGCTTCTGTTGCCACAAAGGCAACATTTCGAGGGTGATTCTTCCATAGGCTGGAAAATTGGGCGACTCCCCGTGGTCACCACTAGAGGTCACTCTAGGGAAGCGCTACCTTGAGGTTGCAGAACTCACCGCAAAGGAATGCTGGCGTTTGGCTCCAAAGATGGATTTGACCTCGCTTCTGTTGGGACTCGCTGCTCCCGAGTGCCAGGAAATGCCGTTTGCCAGGTCCCAACGATGAAACGTGGAGGAAATATCCAGTTGCACCCTTTGCAATGGAAACCCCAATACCTTGGAACCCGAACAGAAATCAAGAAGGAACAAAACTACCCACCCCCTTGCTCTCCCTAACCCCTAAATCTTTAACCACACGTTTCAATTCTTTGTGGTTACCGGAGAACACAAGTCATATTTCCCGGTTTACTGAATAAACCACAACGCTGCATTTCCCCTGCCTTCTCCTGTGAAACATGCTTCGTCTCTGCTAGCCTAATCTTTTGGTTTTATGACCAAAGTGCAGAGTGTTATGGAATTTATTCTCGCTTTCTCAAACTTTTTCAGATTCCGATAGTTCAGCAGCCAGGTTTCTGGTGTCCTCCCATCTGGCAAGGATCCTCAGTGTCTGAACATTTTGTCTTTGGAGCCTCGATGAAATAATGTGTGGAGTGTGTTTAAGTCAGAGCCTAGTCCTCAGTAAGCTCTTAAGAAAAGTGAGCTTGTGATGATTATTACTGTTATTACGGGACTTGGACTATGACATTAAGATAATTGTCACGACTAAGGGAAACAAGACTGGTTGCAGGAACTCAATGGCATCTCAAGGCCCCTCCCAAGGTGGCCCGACAACTTAAACCAGATTGTCTCTGGGAACAATCCTCCTCGGGCAGTTTGGCTATAGACGCCATTTATTGCCTGTGTTTTATATGACCATATAGCTGAGGGTTTAATTGGGAGCTAGCAGAATGTCAACTGCGTTACTCCTTTAACCCCTGTTGTTGTTCAGTTGCTAAGTTGTGTCCGTCTCCTTGCAATCCCATGGAGTGTAGCATTCCAGGCGCCTCTGTCCTCCACTATCTTCTGGAGTTTACTCAAATTCATGAGTCAGTGGTGCTAACCGTCTCATCCTCTGTTACCCCCTTCTCCTTTCGCCTTCAATCTTTTCCACCATCAGAGTCTTTTCCAGTAAGTTGTCTCTTACATTAGGTGACCAAAAGTATTGAAGCTTCAGCTTTAGCAACAGTCCTTCCAATGAATATTCAGAGTTGATTTCCTTTAGGATGGACTGGTTTGATCTCCTTGCAGTCCGAGGGATTCTCAAGAGTCTTCTCTAGCACTGCAGTTCAAAAACATCAATTCTTCAGTGTTCAGCCTTCTTTATGGTCCAACTCTCACATCTGTATATGCCTACTGGAAAAACTATAGCTTTGACAATACAGACCTTTGTCGGCAAAGTGATGAACCCTGTTTGTTAATAGCAATACAGTTAGAAAGAGAACGAACTTGTCCTGAGTTCCAACTATGTTTCAGGGCTCTGTGTTAGGCACTTGGCCCAATTTATCTCATCTAACTAAACTTCGGGGTCCTCAGTCATAATAATGGAAGGATATTGTGAGAAATAGTAGGTAATGTATCTTTACTTGCTTGCTTTCCCTATTTTTAAAAGATTTTTTGGATGTGGACTATTTGACAAGTCTTTATTGAATGTGTTACAACATAGTTTCTGTTTTATGTTTTGGTTTTTTGGGCTGCAAGGCGTGTGGGATCTCTCAGCACCGCTCCCCGCTCCCGCTCCCCCAAGCAGGGATTGAACCCATGTCCCTTGTATTGAAAGACAGAGCCTTAACCTCTGGACCACCAGTCTTTTTTTTAATTATCTCTATTTTTGGCCATGCAACTTTCAGGATCTTAGTTCCCCCACCAGATTTTAACCCTGGGCCCTTAGCAGTGAAAGCTCTGTCTTAATCACTGGACCACCAGGGAATTCTCAAGTCTACTTGTTTTCTTCCTAAAGCTTGTTTTATTTGAAAACAGGATAGGATGGCTTATACATCAATTATAATGCTTTTTACTTTTCAAACTCTTCCTCTTCCTCCTCCTTCGTCTACTTCTTTTTTGTCTACCTGAGTGTTTCATGAGACTTTACCCGATCACAAAACTCCAGGAAGTTTACTCAGGCTATCTCTGTTTTTCTGCTTCTGAGTTCCAAAATAATAAAGCAGCTTGTTTCACGGTCTTGCCAGAAACCTTTTTAGGTCTAGGAATCAAACTCTGTCCTTCAGCCTTTGGCTCGGCTCAAGAAATCAAATCTCCACCCTCTCCCAAATTAACGTGAGCATTTGAGCTTTAGGAAAATTAAATCTCTGCAAGCATCATCATGAGTTCAGAGCAATATAAATACCAGGGCTGCCTACAGACCAGAAGGGAGTGTCATCTTCACCCGCTCGGAGATTTAGGAATGTCAGATGGGCAAAATCTTCTGCTTTATATAGCTGAGCTTATAGACATGCCAGCTTGAGATGAACGAGGCAAGCAGCTCCAAGGTTTGAAGGATGCATGGGAAGAGAAAAGTGGAGTAAAAGATGCTGTCAGAGGTCTTTCTTGATATTCTGAACCGAGAAAGTTCTGGCCTGGATTGGAGGCCGAGAAAAGAGAGCCCACAGTCACAGGAGTAAATGAGGGGTTAGAAATCGAATGTAAATGGAAGATGAAAGAACTTGGATGGGCTTTCATTTAATATTTTTAAAAAATATTTATTTATTTGGCTGCTCTGGGTCTTAATTGTGGCGCTCGGGATCTTCATTGCATTATGCAGGATCTTTAGTTGTGGCTGCTGCTGCTGCTGCTATTAAGTAGCTTCAGTTGTGTCTGACTCTGTGCGACCCCATAGGCAGCAGCCCACCAGGCTCCCCCTCCAGGAGCCTGGCAAGAACATTGGAGTGGGTTGCCATTTCCTTCTCCAATGCGTGAAAGTGAAGTCGCTCAGTCATGTCCAACTCTTCAAAACCCCATGGACTGCAGCCTACCAGGCTCCTCTGTCCATGGGATTTTCCAGGCAAGAGTACTGGAGTGGGTTGCCATTACCTTCTCCTTAGTTGCAGCAAGTGGGATCTATTTCCCTGATCAGGGATAGAACCTGGACCCCCTGCACTGGGAATGTGGAGTCTCAGCCACTGGACCACCAGGGAAGTCCCTCAGTTAGTATTAAAGGGACAAAGGCTAATGAATGTTTCAAGTACACGGAAGATGATCACCACTATTTTCCTCAATGACTGAATGCTGGATAAATTCCAGCTTGGTGAATTCAGATTAGATCCAAGTGAAAACTTTCTGACATAAAAAGTACTGGGATGCGTTACCGAGGTCGCAAAATCTTTCAGTTTGGTGATTCAGTACCCTTTTGATTGACAGAAGATTGGCAGCAAGTGGGTGACCTCTCTTGGCTCCATATTTATGCACAGTTACCATGTTAACAGTAGGGTAACAAATAGCCCTGTTTATCTACTAAACAGGTGCTTCTTGGGACTTGAGCAGGTTTAAATTTCCCCAGTGGATCCTGGATAAATATATGTGTATTTTACAGAATAGAAACTGGACTCCAGGAGGCCAGCGGGGAGAATGCAGGAAGGGACCTTTGGCGTCTGATCATTGTCTTCTCTAACCTGTCCTCCGGCCCCTCCAGCAGCTGAAGGCAAAACTATGTGGCCCAGAGTATCCCTGTCCGGGAGGTGAGCAGAGGCCCTGAACCCTCGGGGAATGTTGGCAATGCGGGCTTGGCACACGCGGAATGTGGGGAATGAGTCCACAGTCCAGAGTTCAGATCGCACAGTTTGGCTTTGCCCTGCCCTGACAGCGTCTGCCTCACATGAGGGGCTCTGCTTGGGGAGCTGTGAATCCTGCTTCTGAATCATATTGCTTTTCTGAGCCCGTGGGTCTTATTATAGCTAAGAAGACTTCACCCAGTCTGGCTGAGGCTGCAGAGAATTAAATATGCTTTCAAAATACTCCCACCACTTGGGGTCCAACAAGAACGCACAGGCAGCTGTCTTTACTACATCAATGTCTTCTGCCCTTCAAAACTCATTTCCCTCTGAAGCTGATTTAAGAAAAAAAAATGGAAGTATAGTCGATTTACGATGTTCTGTTAGTTTCAGGTGTAGAACAAAATGATTCATTTATATATATACCTTTTTGTTTTTGGCATGTGAGATCTTAGTTCCCTGACCAGGGATCGAACCTACTTCTCATTGGAAGTGTAGAGTCTTAAGCACTGGTCTGCCAGGGAAGTCTTATTTTATTTTTAGTAGTAGGTATCTGTTAATTCCAAACTCCTAATTTATCTCTTTCCCCTTTGGCAACCATAACTTTGATTTCTAAGTCTGTGAGTCTATTTCAAACAATTTTTTTCAATATTGAAAATTTCTGGGAAGATTCTCAGGAAACTAGCATATTAGTTGCCTCACAGAGGGGAACTGTGAGATGACGGATGGGAGGAAGACCTATTTTTTATCCTTCTTTGTTTCTTTTGAATTATTCATGTGCATGAATAGGTATATCCCAAAATAAATATGATAATTTTTTTAACATAAGGTTTATAAAACTCTGTGTGGAATTTCACTTAACTCCTTTTTTAATTTATTTTTAAAAAAAATTATTTATTTTTAATTGAAGGATAATTGCTTTACAATATTATGCTGGTTTCTGCCATAATGCATGGATCAGCCATAGCTATATGTACATACATCCCCTCCCTCTCACATCTCACCCCTTCCCACTCCTCTAGATTGTTCCAGAGCCCCAGGTTGAGTTTCCTGAGTCATACAGAAATTCAAAACTATGGAACACTTTACAAATTTGCGTGTCATCCTTGCACAGGGGCCGTGCTAATATTCTCTGCATTGTTCCAATTTTAGTATGTGTGCCGCCAAAGCACACCACTTAACTCCTTTTCTTCCAAATCAGATTTTCCCTCCATCTTACTCAGCTCCCCATTTCACAAGGACTGCATCTGCCTTTGACTAAAGACAGTGGCCTAGGAGTTGGGCTCAGCATTTTCTGTTCATTATCTCACTTTCTCATTTAACAAGCCAGGAAATCCCCTGGCAGCCCAGTGGTTGGGATTCCTTGCTCTCACTGACAAGGGCCCAGGTTCAATCCCTGGTGGGGGAACTAAAATCCCACAAGCTGTGTGGCATGCCCAACCAACCAAACAAAAGCACAAGTCAGCGAGAAGTTTCTCTAGTTACCCAAATTCTACAGGTGAAGAAACGGAGGCTTCAAGAGAGTGGTCCCATAGCTGGTATGAATCAGGTCTGCTATTCAAACATGGGTTTAATTGGCCCCAGTAAGAATCTGCCTGGAATGTGGGAGACACGGGGTTCGATCCCTGGGTCAGGAAGATCCCCTGGGGAAGGGAATGGCAACCCACTCCAGGATTCTTGCCTGGAGAATTCCATGGACAGAGGAGCCTGGTGGGCTACAGTTTATGGGTTCCCAAAGAGTCGGACACGACTGAGTGGCCAACATTTTCACTTGTTTTTTAAAGAGTGCTTTATTGTTATTTTTAAAATCTTTCTGTACTTACTTATGGCTGTGCTGGGTCTTCACTGCTGGCTCAGGCTCTCTCTAGTTGCTCATGGAGGTGGCTCCTGTTGCAGAACACGGGCTCTAGGCGCCTGGGCTTCAGTAGCTGCGGCTTGTGTGCTTAGCTGCCCCTTGGCGTATGGAATCTTCCGCGATCAGGGATCGAACTCCCATCCCCTGCACGGGCAGGCGGATTCTTAGCTGCTGGACCACCAGGGAAGCCCTGGGCCCCACTTGTCACCCTCACAGCCTGCTGCCTCCGTAGCTGAAAGAAGACTGATGTGTGTCAGCTGCCAAACTTATTAGGAACTTTCTCACAAACTCCTTTGTCAAACAAGCCCTTAAAAGCCACAAAAGTGATGAAACAGATTTAATGCACATTCTCCGGCCAAAGGAAAGCTGGGTTTTCAGTATATGTGTCTTTTCGTGTTGGGGGCTCTGATTATTATGCAGAATGACTGACTCATGGGCTTATCAAAGTCTGAAGCCTCTGATCCCCCGCAAGCAAATCCTGAGCCAGGACCCTCTCAGTGGGACACATCTCGGGCAGCATTCAAATGGAAAAGGGGACACTTCTGGTTTGAGTTTGAAGACGCCACCAGTACATAAACCAGCCCTATATCTGGCTGGAGCTGGAAAGCTCTAGGGCTCAGAGCAAAGCTGTGAGAATCTTAAAGACCGCATGAAAGAACAAGTCCCCGCATAACTGCTAGTTTCTATGGACACAGAAGAAAAGACGGGATTGCAATGAAAAATAGCTAAGCAGCCAGCAATTCGAGATAAGGCCGCAGAAGGCCAGGTGGACTAACAGCTGATAGTATATCACACACTCTCAAGAAGCCCCTATAACCCAAAGATAGCAAAGAAGTTTTATAAAGAGCCATCAATTGTTCCAAGTTTTTGTGTTGAAATCAAGGCAAGGATCTGGTCATCACCCTTAAATAAACTTGCCTTGCTTCATGTAGCTTATTCGCACCATTAGGGAGAGGATTTATAAAATACTTTATATAGCTTTGCAGCATAACAGCATCTTCACAGGGAGTTCCCTGGTGGTCCCGTGGTTGAGACTGTGCTTGCGCTGCCGATATTCAATCCTTTGGTCGGGAACTAAGATTCTGAAAGTCAGACACTGCAAGCCACGCATCTTCACATGCATTATCTCATCTAACCCAGGATCTTCATGTGCGTCCTCTCATTTGATCAAGAGTGGCTCCTTGTCCACCTCCAGTCCAAGTAACTCTCTCTCCACCTTGACTCCCCAAGCAACCACCTTCGGTGGGCTGCCTTTGAATAACAGACCCTGGGAAACAGCAGCAAGGAAGGTTCTCGGTCTGAAGGTTCTGTCCAAGGTAAAGTGTTTGGGGACATATGTTGTTGTTTAGTCACTAAGCTGTGTCCAGCTCTTTTGCAACTCCATGGACTGTGGCCCGCCAGGCTCCTCTGTCCGTGGGATTTCCCAGGCAAGAATACTGGAGTGGGTTGCCATTTCCTTTTCCAGGGGATCTTCTCAACCCAAGGATTGAACCCTAGTCTCCCGAGGCTCCTGCATTGGCAGGCAGATTCTTTATCACTGAGCCACCTGGGAAGCTTTGGGGACATATATTTGATTTTAAATAACGAGGGTCACAATGATTTGGTGTCAGCACCAACACAACATTTAAGGGAGATTGTCCCACCTTCCTTCTCAAAGTTTGTATTCGTGATGCTCTTGAAATTAACCACTTGCAAATGGGAGCAACCCCTGGAGTGAGCCACGTGGAAGCAAAGGGGATGAAGACCGCCTGAGCCCTGGGAAGCTCTCCTGTCTCAGCAATTTATGTTTATTTTTGGCTGCACTGGGTCTTCATGGCTGCGCCCAGACTTTCTTTAGTTGCGGCAAGTGGGGCTGCTCTCTAGCCGCGGTGAATGGACGGGCTTCCCGTCGCAGTGGCCTCTCTTGGTGCCGGGCACAGGCTCGAGAGTTCGGGCTCAGTAGTTTGTGGTACACGGGCTTAGTTGTCCTGCAGCAGCTGGGCTCTTCTTCCCAGACCAGAGACCAAACTGGTGTCTCCAGCGTTGGCAGGCAGATTCTTCATCACTGGACCACCAGGGAAGTCCTGGAGCAGTGTTTTAAACTTTAATTTTTTTTTCTTAAAAAAATTTCCCCCCAAAGGGAAAAAGTAAACTGAATTTCTCCTTCATGAAGGAAATTAAATACTAAGAAATAAGATTGTGTAGGGTAGAGCTGAGTTTTGGAAGACCACAAACTCTTACAAAATCTTGTTTTTTTTTTCATCTTCCAAGAACTGATTTTTTTTCCCCCTTTAAGAGCGATACTTCTTTCAGTGAGAATTCATTTGGTAAGGGAAATTCAAATGTTTATCTTTCAGGAACATAATTTCTCCCCCTAGACGACCTCTTAAACATCATTCTTAACTTGGGAATTAAGAGTTCTATCAAGCAATTGATATCACAATGCCAAATAGAGAAATAGAAAACTGTGTGTTTTTTCTTATTGAATTTTTTTCTTTCCCCTCCAAATCAGGTAAATTTGGTCTTTATCACTTTTTCAGTTTCTAAATCTTCAACTACACATGAATAACTTGAGCCGAATTGTTCTTCTGTGGAATAGCCTGGATTCGCCTGGCTGTTAATCAAGGATAAAGAAAACAAAGACAGCTACATACTGTACCTTCAATTTAAGCCAGGATTTTCCCTTCCAGTCTAAAGCTGAAAGGGCACGTTTGAATCGACTGGGATCCGGAGGGTGCGAGGGTGCAGACCCCAGGAATCTGCTCCCCCACCACGTGTCCCCTCCCTTCGTAAACTGGGCTTAAGCTCTCAGACTGTGGGCAGGGTGTGTTGAATGACAAGCTTAGGACTTATTTTCAGTCCTCTACCCACAGCCCATTTATTACCTGAAGTGAAGTGAAGTCACTCAGTCGTGTCCGACTCTTTGCGACCCCATGGCATGTAGCCTACCAGGCTCCTCTGTCCATGGGATTTTCCAGGCAATAGTACTGGAGTGGATTGCCATTTCCTTCTCCAGGGATCTTCCCGACCCAGGGATCGAACCCAGGTCTCCCGCATTGTAGACAGACGCTTTACCATCTGAGCCACCAGGGAAGTCCATTTATTATGTGATCCTAAGCAAAACCACTTGGCCCGGTTGTCCTGCTTTTCGGCCTTCTCAGCTATGGATATGATAAGATGTTGATCACTTCTGTAGCCCATTTCATAGGGATGTCCTAGGTCATCAGTAAAAAAACGGTCTGTTGTTGTCATTCTGTCGCTAAGTCATGTCCGACCCTTTGTGACCCCCTGGACTGCAGCACACCAAGCTGCCTCGTCCTTCACCATCTCCCAGGAGTTTGCTCAAATTCATGTCCGTTGAGTCAGTGATGCTATCTTACCATCTTATCCTCTGACGCTCTCTTCTTTTGTCTTCAATCTTTCCCAGCATCAGGATCTTTTCCAATGAATCAGCTCTTCGCGTCAGGTGACCAAAGTATTAGAGCTTCAGCTTCAGCATCAGTCCTTCCAATGAATATTCAGGATTGATTTCCTTTAGGGATGGACTGCTTTGATCTCCTTGCTCTCCAAGGGACTCTCAAGAGTCTTCTCCAGCACCACAATTCAAAAACTTCAATTCTTTAGCACTCAGCCTTCTTTATGGTCCAACTCTCACACAAAGGAAAGGTGGCGAGTGAATTCAAGGGTTTATTATGAGAACAGCAAATAGACCTGAGCTTCAGTCCAATAAAGACATTCAGGCACTACTAAAGTTCGTTTGGTTCTGAACAGCACAGTCACCACACCCCTGATAAAATCAAAACAAAACCAAGGCAACAACCTGTGTTCCTTGGCGGTCACAGCCTCGATGACCTGCTCAGGCTTGGGGCTGTCTTCTCCTGAGCCCCGGAGTGTCTCCCCGGGGGCATCGGCTTTCTGAACTGACATCGATCATGCAGTCCTTACTGCGCCAGGGGGCCCCTGAGGCTGGCCCCCTCAGGTGGGCAAGGTGGGCTGAGGGGTGCGACACCACTGACCTGACAAAGGATTGTCCAGAGCTCAGCAGAGACACCTGAAGGGGCAGTCCCAGGTGTTTCCCGCAGGCAGATCCACCCTGCTCCTTCTTTTTTTGCTTTTAATATTTTATTTAGTGATTTGTTTTGGCTGTACTGGGTCTTAGTGATGGTACATGGTATGAGGCTTCTCAGCTGTGGCATGCAGACTCTTAGTTGTGACATGTAGGATCTAGTTCTCTGACCAGGGATCGAACTGCATTGGGAGTGAGGAGTCTTCACTACGGGACCACCGGGAAAGTCCCTGTTCTGCTCTTTCTCTAAGGCTGGTGCGTCTTAAGAGTCCCATAGCTAATTTGCTTCCATTTACACGTCCTGACCCTGGAAGTGGGACAAGCTCCCTGGGGAGAAATGTCCATCACGGCGAGTGGATGAGCCTCAGTCCTAAGGGGCTGACAGGTGGTTCGAGCCTGAGCTGAAAGGCTGGGAAAGACCTCAGTGGCACTTGATCCCTAAATGACTAATTTTTTGGAAAAAAAAGGGTATTCTACTTTCGGATATTGACAGCACCTCCAGACACTAACCAATCACCTCCTAAGTTTCTGCCCCTGATCCAAAAGGACCATAGATGAGAAGATGCAGGTGGGTGGATTAAAATCCATCTCTCCTCCTAGAAAATGAAGTAGCATAAACCTTGTTCGGGAAGGACCTTATAGAGGAATCTGAAACTGGTAATAGTTTTTCCTCTGGAGGCATTTTCTGTCATTCTCAGGCCAACAGCTCACTTCTTGGGTCACCTGGAAGTGATCAGATTCTAGGGTCAGGCAGGTGTCAATTGTGTTAAGACCCTCAAGACTGGTATCATCCCCTGGTGGTCCAGTGACTAAGACTCTGTGTTCCCAATGCAGGGGGACTGGGTTTCATCCCTGGTCAGGGAACTAGATCCCATATGCTGCAATTAAGATCCAGGGTGGCCAAATAAATATTTTTTTAATATATATTTTTAAAAAGACTGATATAATTTAAGCCAAACTATTTGGCTCAAGGTATTTATTCACTACAGGAGGCTGTATAGTGAAGCATTTAAGAGCCTGGTTTCTGTACCACATGACCTAGCAATGTCACTCATAGGCTATCTACCAAAGAAATACACATCCACACAAAAACACACATCCACACAAAAACACACATCCACACGTGTTCATAGCAACACTATTCATAATAAAGAGTGGAAAGAGCTCAAATGGCCACCAGCTGATGAATGGGTAAACAAAATGTGGTCCATCCATATGCTAGAAAATTACTCTATAACGAAAAGGAATGGAGTGCTGGTATATATCACATCATGGACGAACCTCAGAAACATCGTGCTGAGTGAAATAAACCAGTCACAAAAGATCACCGGCTGGGACTCCCCTGGTGGTCCAGTGGTTAAGAATCCATCTGCCAAGGGACACGGGTTCAATCCTCAGTCTGGAAAGATTCCGCATGCTGTGGAGCAACTAAGCCCCTGCGCCTCAGCTACTGAAGCCCGCAAGCCCTAAAGCCTGTGCTGTAGTGAGTAGGGGCTGCTAGAGAGTAGCCCCTGGGGGCCGCAACAGGAGAAAACCTGGGCACAGCAATGAGGACTTAAAATAAACTAAATACATTTTAAAAAGGCCCCAGGCTGTATAAGTCCAATTACAAGAAATGTCCAGGATAAACAAAGCCTTACAGACAGGAAGTAGATTAGGTTTACTGAGACTGGGGGAGGAAGTTGGGGACAAATGGAATTGAGTGTTAGTGGCGATGGGGTGTCTTTTTGGGGTGCTGAAAATTTTCTCTAATTGGTGTGGTGATGCAGCATAACTCTGAACATACTAAAAGCCATTGAATGACACTCATGAATGAGTGAATTGTGTATGACATATGAATTATATCTCAATAAACCTGTTTGAAAAAAAAAAAACTTGGCCTCTAGAGCCAGACCGCCTGGCTTGAATCCTGCTTGGTCACTTATCAGCCCTGTGATCTGGTGGTAAGCTACTTGGACTCTCTGGGCCTCACTTTTCTGACCTCTGAAATGGGAATGAGAGTATTTCTATCCTCATAGGGTTATGAGTTATATAGAGCAGACAGTGCATGGTACATAGTAAACACTACACAAGGATTAACAATATTAACCTTGGGTTAACCTAAAGGTTAACTATTATGATATTATTATCAGTCACATGTGTCTCCCAGGACATCCCCCAGCTGGTTATGAGACTCAAGTCTCTGTCAGAGGATGCTTAGAAAGCATGAAGTCAGAAGCAGGTGCATATTCTTGTAGATATTTCATCAGACCTTGGAAAGCCCTTCATTCGCTCATTTGTCAAAGTCATGAATATGTGCCAGGCACTGTTCTAAGTGCTGGGAAAGCAGAAGTGACCAAAATAGATTCAATTTCCTGTTCTGATGAGGCTTGTAGCCTCATGGAGGAGACAGACAATGAACAAATAAATAAGAAAATATAGAAGATAGAGATCAGTACTCAGAAAAAATTTTTAAGGAACTTCTCTGATGGTCCAGTGGTTAAGACTGCATTTCCAACGCAGGGGGTGAGGGCTGGATTCCTGGTCCGGGAACTAAGATCTCACATGCCTCAAAGCATGGCCAAAAAGTAAAAATAAATAAATCAAAATAAATCATTTGAGAATTTTTTTTTTTTTTAATCGAAAAACTAGTGGGATCTTAACTAAGGGCATGTCAGATGGGGAGTCAGAATCATCCACCCAAGCTGCTCCCAGATTCCCGACTCATATTAATAGAAACTGTCTGAGATAATAGATGCTTACTGTTTTTGAAATACCAAGTTTAGGGGAATTCCCTGGAGCTCCAGTGGTTCGGACTCTGTGTTTTCACTGTCGAGGGCCTGGGTCAGTCCTTGATCAGGAAACTAAAATCCCACAAGCTGCACAGCAGCGTGACAAAAATAAAAAACCCACCAAACTTGCGGGCAATTTGTTACACAGCAATAGATAAGTAATACATCATAGTGACGACTTGAGATTTTAGTCTAAGTATGATGGGAAGCCATGCAAGGATTTCAAGCAGGGAAGTGATGTGATGTGTGTCATGCTATGAAAAGATCCCTTGGGCCACTGCAGATTGGA
>SJYT01075523.1:75400-110512 GCA_006410635.1 Cephalophus harveyi
GGGGTGGGGTGGGGGGGTTGCTGGAGAAGAAAACGGGGTCCTAATTAGGAGTTGCTGCAGTAGTACAGAGGTCTAGATAGTGGCCTGGACCAGAGTGGCAGAGCTGGAATCAGAGAAGTGGATGAATTAGGATGGTAGTTTGGCGTTAGAGCCTGTAGTGTTTGCTGATAGTCGAATACAGAAAGTGAGGAAAGGAAAGGGATGAGAGACAACAGGTTTTAGCTGGAGCAGCTGGGTGTTGCTAGTGCCACTTACTGTACAGGGGGCGTGGAAGAAAGGAGTGGGTAAAGGAAAGAGGCCGTGAACTTGGCTTTCGATGCTTTAAATCTGGGACGCCTGTGGGGCTGCCCTGGGGTGGTCCCGAGGCTAAGGGTTCACCTTCCAGCGTAGGGGGTGTGGGTTCAATCCCTGGTTGGGGACCTAAGATCCCACATGCCTTGCAGTCAAAAAAACAGATCGTAAACAACAGAAGCAATACTGTAACGCATTCAGTTAAGACTTGAAAAATGGTCCGCATCAAAAATCTTCAAAAAAAAAAAAAAAAAAATTTGAGATGCCTATGAGACATCCAAGCGGAGCTGTCAAGTAAGTGAATCTGGGGAGAACAGGAGAGATTAAGCCTGATATAAGTGTGGGACTCACCAGCATATACATGGTATTTAGGAACGGCAAGACTGAATTTGATCACGTGATGTGACTTATGTGAGACTTGAGCAGAGAAGAGAGGAGGTCCTCCCTACTCTGATATCTGGGGTGCTGAACAGAGGAGGAGCTAGTAAGGGGGATTGAGAAGGAGTAACCAGTGATGTGGGAGGTGAACCAGAGTGACCCAGAGGCCAGCAGAAAAATGTATTCTTCCGAAAGGGGCGGAGCGGACCAAGAGTAGCTGTTTATGTTTCAGGAAGCACGTCTGTTATCCTCCGCAGTCCTAACTGCTCACTGACAAAGAGCACTCCTCTGCAGGATGTTTTACTGTTTCTGTAAAGCGCTCCATCCTGTTTGATTAACGTGCCCCGCTCTGTAGCTAAGCCAGTTTCTCCTGCACTGGGAGGGAACTGGTTGCCTCCTCCCGTTGGCATATCCGAGTAGAGGACCCCTGTGACAGCTATGTAAATGTTGTTCAGGAACAGCAGGGATTTCCTTGGTCTTTTTAGATCTAGACAACATTAATTTGAACCCCGTTCGAAAGAATTCTCTGCAGAATCTTGTGTTCTCATGAGCTTTTCTGGTTCCCAGTTGAACTGGTTTCCTTCAAGGATTCTCCCACAATTCTATTGGTGGAGTTCCGTTGTCCATACCCCGCCCCTTAATTTTCACTAAGCCAATCACTCACACAGGTCTCTTTATGAGTACATCTCTCTGTTGAAGGATTGCACTGATGCAGGGGTTTATATTGTAGAAATACCAGCAACTGTATTGTATTTATTTACTGGCCACCTCCCACAGCTGGATGGATCTTAGTTCCCTGATCAGGGATTGAACCTGTGCTCTTGGCAATAAGACCATGGAGTCTAACCAATGGCTCCCAGGGAATTCCTGAAACACAGGCAGTTTTAAATCCACACCAGGGTATATTTTTTCCCTAAAAGTGCTCTGCCATTTCCACATTTCGGGCTGCAACCTCCCTTCACATTGCTCAGCCTTCCTCTCTGCTCCTTCCTTTCTTTCTCATCCAGCTCCAATTTGGGGGTTCCTTTTTTTCATGCAGAGCATTTGGGCTCATTCTCGTAATGCTTTGGCGCTTGCTGACCTAGGCCTTTTCGATCTTGTCTTTCTTGAAAATATTTATCAAGTATTTTCCTAAACAAAGACAGTTTCCTTCCTTTTCAGGACTTTTGGTACCACTTTAAGGACACAAAGGTACATGTAAACAGTCACCACTCTGATTATCTATGAGGGATTATAGAGCAGTAAAGTGCTGTCCATCCTCTCACAGAGCTTAAAAGCTAGTTAATGACATGATATTTATACCTACGGTGCTAAGAAACAGTGCAAGGAGCCCAGAATGCCAGATGGAGAAGCGGGAGTTGGGGTTTGGAGATAAAGGGCTGACAACAGTTCCTGGGGTTGGGGCCAAGGATGCTGGCTGCCTTGTCACCGGGCGCCTGGACCAGGTCCTACGGCTTCCTGTCTCCACTGGCTCCTCTTTCATCTACACATTCATCTTTCTTCCTTCCAAACCCGACCGTCTCATTTCTCTATTTATAAGCATGGGGTAGGGGAGGGAGCGTTCTCCTTTTGCTTCAGGTAATAATAACTTTGATGGATCCCCAGAAAAATGCCTCCGACCTCCTCTAGCAGGATTCTCTACCGCAGCCCCTCCATGAAGTGCACCAAACTCTCTGACTACAACAGGCAGAGCACGTGCGTGCTAAGTTCGCTTCGGTGGACTTTTTGTGATCCTGTGGACCTTAGCCCACCAGGATCCTCTGTCCACTGAATTCTCCAGGCGAGAATGCTCCCACTCACTGATAAGCGGTGAAATGTGACTTTCATGATGGAAGATTAAAACGGCTGCTTTGGCGGCACTCAGAAGATCTGGCTGTCAGTGAGCTGCTGTTATTTCTGGAAAGGAAACAACACAGAAGCCTCTCCTACCTGGAATCCCAAAGATCTTAAGAGGACACAATGACGGTGTCTCACCTGAGGCTACACAGGATTTCTCAACCTTGGTGCCACTGACATTTTGGACCAGATAACTCTTTGTTGTGGAGGCTGTCCTGGCCCTGTGGCTTATTTAGCAACAATTCTCTGCCTCTACATATTAGATGCCAATAGTAGTCCTCAATCTGACAACCAAAAATGTCTCCAGATGTTGCTAAATGACCCTGGGGAAAACCTTACCCAGTTGAGAGAGGAGACTGTTTTATACATATGAAAGTGAAAAGTGTTAGTCGCTCAGTCGTGTCTGACTCTTTGTGACCCCATGGACTGTAGCCTGCCAGGCTCCCATTTCCATGGGATTCTCCAGGCAAGAATACTGGAGTGGGTTGACATTCCCTTTGCCAGGGGATCTTCCTGACCCAGAGACCGAACCTGGGTCCCCTGCATTGCGGGCAGGTTCTTTACTGAGCCACCACCTCTCTATATCTGTATTGATATATGTGTATATAAACATATATATATATATATATAGCTATTTATGTATATTTATCTATAGATACATATATATCCTGGACATGAATTTGAGCAAACTCTGGGAGATAATGAAAGACATAGCATCACCAAGAGCTGGAAACAATTTAGTGACTGAACATATATGTATATATATCCATATATGTATATATATAATATTAAATATACCTCAATAAGAATATGTGCCTATATATGTATTTCTTACTGAGGTATAAATACATGAAAACATACAGATTTTAAGCATATAGTTTGATGAGTTTTGACAAATAGATAAACCTATGTAAGTTTCACTCTAATCGATGTATACAACACTTGCTTCATCCTTCCAAATTTTCCTCATGTCTCTTTTTAAAAACTACTTATTTGGCTGTGCCAAGTCTTAGTTGTGGCACATGAGATCTTCAGTTGCAGCATGTGGGCTCTAATTGCCTGACCAGGGATTAAACAGAGTCCTCCGCATTGGGAGTGCAGTTTTAGCTGCTGGACCATCAGAGAAGTCCCCCTCAGTCCCCTTTGACGTCAGTCTTCACCTACACCCCAATCCCTGTCTGACCAGTTCATATAATGGAATCATATGGTGTGTAACCTCCTCTGACTTCCTGCCTTTAGAATAATGTCTGTGAAATTCACTCATATCATGATGTGTATCGGTGGTCTGCTTATTTTATTGCTGTGGGGTGCTCCCTTGCATAGATATACCACCATTGTTTGTCCATTCTTCTGTTGATGCACATTTGAGTTGTTTCCCATTTGAGGTTATTATGAACCAAGTCTTTATGGAGATATTCACGTCATCCAGAGATTTAAATTTCAGAGAGTGGGAGCTCCCTGGTGGTCCAATGGTTAGGACTCAGCCCTTCGGCCAAAGACAAAGATTTTGGAAATGGAAGGCAGCCAGATGCTTGCATTTTGTTGCAAAGTTGTGCCCTTGTTTCAGGACTGCTCTTCAGAAGAGCAAATGAGTGTTGCCTCATTCTCAGCATCATTTACAACAAAGTTCCCCCGGAAGACCCCTCAAGGGAATCAAAGGGTTCGAGAGAAGACCTTCATCAGTGAGACATGACTACCACTTTCTCCTAAAAATGTCACTTACAGCTTAGAGACAAACGGCTCCTGCCAGCTGACGGAGGAACATATGAGCTGCCCACTCAAGAACCAACATCCCAGACCATTTCCGCTGCCTCACCTCCCAGTTATCCTCAGGCCTGATTCCAAATGCCAGGCCCTGTCATCGGCGCCTCTTTCACAGCCTCTGGGCCATTTCCTCCACTTCCATCCCCTCCAAAGCTTCCTCCTGTGTTACCTGAAGCCCTTGTTTTTTTGTGAAGAAAATCTCCAACAGCCTCAGCATCTTCAGAGGACTCTCCGGCTACCCCCTCCTTCATCTGAGAGTGGCTTTCCCATGAAGAGGCCACTTCTCCTGAAGCTCTTGAGTGGAGGGAGAATTCTCCCAAATCCAAGTTGGGAAGGGAAGCAGCAGCATAGTGTTCTATGCTTTCATGGCTCCTTCCAGACCATTCTGCTTCTTTCATCCTGAAAACTCCCTTTTTTGAGGTGCATGCCACATGGTGGTCCTCTGGGACCCCACCTTTCACACTTGGCTCCGAGTTCTACTATAAGCCTGAGTGCACACCCCATCCAGGAGCTTAGTTGCTAAGTTGTTGTTGTTGTTTTGTTAAATTGAGAAATCCTTGACATATGACATTGTGTAAGCTTAAAGGGTAAGTTTTCCTGGTGGCTCAGTGGTGAAGAACCCATCTGCAATGCAGGAGGAGATGTGGGTTTGACCCCTGGGTCAGGAAGATTCCCCTGGCGAAGGAAATGACGACCCACTTCAGTATTCTTCCCTGGGAAATCCCATGGACAGAGGAGCCTGGCAGGCTGCAGTCCATGGGGGTGCAAGAGAGTGGGACATGGCTTAGTTACTAAACAAGTTTAAAGGGTAGCACATTTTTTTTCCTTTTGACCGCACTGTGCCAGATGTGGAATCTTAGTTACCAGGCCAGGAATTAAACCGACACCCCCTATGTTGGAAGCACAGAGTCTTAACCCCTGGACCACCAGGGAAGTCCAAGGGTAGAAGATGTTGATTTAATACATTTTTACATATTGCAATGATGATCACCATAGTAGTGTTAGCTAATACCTCTAACATGTTTCTTAATTATCATTTCTGTTTTTGTGTGGAGGACATTTAAGACCTAGTCTTTTAGGGAATTCCCTGGTGGTCCACTGGTTAGGACTCTGCACTCTAGGATCCCACTAGTCAAATGGGTGTAGCAAAAAAAAAAAGGCCTAGTCCCCAGTGGCTCAGCTAGTAAAGAATCCGCCTGCAATGTGGGAGACCTGGGTTCGATCCCTGGGCTGGGAAGATGCCCTGGAGAACGAAATGGCGACCCACTCCAGTATTCTGACCTGGAGAATTCCATGGACTGTATAGTCTATGGGGTTTCAAAGAGTTGGACACGACTGAGCGACTTTCACTTAGCAATTTGAAGTACGTAACACAGTATTGCTGACTATGATCATGATGTTGTGTTTTCCATCTCTAGAACTTAACTTTCTTGTAGTTGCAAGCTGGCTACTGTTTCCTGCCCTCTTATGTGATAAGAATCCCTAATAACCAGGTTATTTCAGCCCCTGACTCCCATGCCACCCCCTGGACCTTGTCATCATTTGAATGAACAAAGAAACAAGACAACAAATATATTTAGGACTTGAGAAATATCAAGCCCCTGCTTATACTACAAGGCCCCACTCGTATCCACCCCACTCTGCTAATAGATTCAAGGAGTTGGTGTTGGCCATCAGATCCTGCAAGAGAATCAACTATGTTAAAACACACACACACACACATTGTTCAGAATAACTTCTAACAAAGTGCAGAGGGTTGTAAGTGTTATCCAGAGAATTCACAGGTAGGGGCTGAATTATATTTCCAAAGTCCAGACCAACATCATCCAGAGTCCTGCTGTATATACAATAATACTTATAGATGAGTATAAGTAAGTGCTTGCACACTAAGTCGTTTCAGTCGTGTCTGACTCTCTGTGACCCCATGGACTGTAGCCCACCAGGCTCCTCTGTCCATGGGTCCAGGCAAGAATACTGGAGTGGGTTGCCATGCCCTAGTACAAAATGCATTTAATTAGGTGTTTGCTCAAATATATGTTCTCACTGAAGCTTTCTGTGGTCTCCGCATCTCAAATGAACCCAATCCTCGGCATTCTCCATGCACCTCCCCAGCTATCTTTCTGTATGTCATTTACCACCATCTGACACACTATTTTACTTTTTTTATTTTTAATCTGTCAGCAGCTCCCCTCATGCCTCCAAACTACAATGGGGGCTCCTAGAGGGGAAGGATTTTTATCTACTTGTTCATTGCTGTATCTGCCATCCCCCCACCCACCCCCATACACAAAGGTTTGGAATTATTTCCTAAAGCAGTACTATCATAAAAAGAGATAATCAAAAGTTGACCCATTTATGGTTCTTTATCACCTCTGTCAGATTGCCCAACACAGATATTATAACAATGTAGCTTGCAATAAAAAACTAATGTTTAAACTTACCAGTTTCACTACAGTTTCAGCATTATTGAATTTTATTATTTTATTTAACAGAACAGATGAGAAACAGCTCCTTGGGGTTTATTTTAATTTAATGTTCTTTGGTTATTAGTGAGATCGAAACTTTCTGCCAAAGTAACAATTCCTGCAACGTGGATGGACCAAGTGAAGTAAGGCAGAGAAAGCAAATACCTATGACGCCACTTATATTAAGGAATCTTAAAAAAGGGTACAAATGAATTTATCTACAAAGCAGAAATAGAGTTACAGACTTAGAAAACAAATTTATGGTTACCAGGGGGAAAGCAGGGGGAGGGGCAAATGGGAGGTTAGGCCTGACATATATACACTGCTGTAGATAAAAGAGATAACTCACAAGGACCTACTGTATAGCACAGGGAACTCTGCTCAGTACTCTGTAATGACCTATATGGGAAAAGAATGCAAAAAAGAGTGGATATATGTATAACTGATTTACTTTGCTGTACTCCTGAAACTAATACAACATTGCAAATCAACTATATTCCAATACAAATTTTTAAAGTCCTAATATGTAGTTTCTTATGTAAACTGTCCACGTCCTTTGATCATTTGGTCCATCCTTTCAAAGAGCCTGTAAGTGTCCATAGGGTGGTCTGAAACTTTGGCTGCAGCAAAAACCAATACTTAGCCATTTGCAGAATGTGGATCCCGAAACTGGGATGTCTGGCAAGGGGTTCATTCCAATTGTGGTGTTTGGCTCAGACAAGTTAAATCTTAAACAATTTCTCCCTGTCACCTTTAAACACCTGATTAGGCTGAAACAGTGGCGCAAGATGAAGGATGCTCCAGTACGAGCTGGGAGTGCGCTGCTGTGTGGCTGGGATTCGGCGTGTCACTCCTTGTTCAAAACCTTGAATCAGCCCTGCTGAGTTACTCACATTTCCTGACTCACCTCTCATATCTCCATCTAAATGAAGCAAAGTCATAAATAAATAGAGGAATGTTTTCTGGCTGATGGTTTGTTCAGTACTTTGCTCTAAATTACCCCTTTGGAGGCAACTGGAGCTGAGCAAATACTTTGTCATTATAACTGACACCATATGTGAGACTTCCCTGGTGGTCCAGTAGATAAGACTTCACCTTCCAATGCATGGGGTGCAATTCAGTCCCTCCTTGGTGAGCTAAGATCGCACATGCCTTCTGGCCAAAAAAACCAAAACATGAAACAGAAGCAACTGTAACAAATTCAATAAAGATTTTAAAAAGTAATTGACAGTCATATGAAATCCAGGGTGTAGAAACCTTCTTTCTCCCCAGACCTTCAATTGATCACTAAGTTTTTCCTAGTCTACCTGTAAAGATCTCTTAAGTTCTCTACTTCTTGCTGACCAGCTGCTACCACCTTAGCAAGGGGCTACTCGGGTTGGTGCCATGCCTCCTCTCTGGGCCTCTCAAAGCCACCCTTGCTTCTTTATGATCCATTCTTTACTCAGCAGCCAAACTGAGGATTTTTAAAATGCCAGTCAGATCGTGGACACTCTTTCACTTAAAACCCTCCAACGGGGACTTCCCTGGTGGCACAGTAGATAAGAATCCACCTGCCAATGCAGGGAACACGGGTTCAACTCTTCATCCGGGAAGAATCCGCACACCTCAGCGCACTAAGCCTGTGCACTACAACTATCGAGTGTGTGTTCTCGGGCCCTTGGGTCACAATTACTGGGCCCTCACACGGAGAGCCTGTGCTCCGCAACAAGAGAAGGCACTGGAATGAGAGGTCCGCACGCCACGGTGAAGAGTAGCCCTCGCTCACTGCAACGAGAGAAAGCCCACCAAGACTCAGCACAGCCAAAAATAAAATAAATTTTAAAATTCTAAAAATCCATAAAACACTCCAATGGCTTTTTGATCTCTCAGAATAAAGCTCAGATTTGTTGTGTGATGTTCATAAAACCTAACAGGAGAGAGAAATAAGTATGGGCAGAGGTGACGGGGGTACAATGTGGAACAGGGAGGATGACTGTGTTACATTTGCTAACCTTCCAAGTGAAACAGAGCAGGACCCAGTGGTCCTTGCCCCTCATGTCCGCTGCCTGCCTTTTGTCTGCGGAACACTTTAGTCAAAGAATAAGTCTGTCAGAGAAGTGAGAGCATGTAGAAACAAAAGAAAACAGTCAGAGGAGGCTAAATAATAATAGTCTAGTCATTAAGCATAGTCAAGGACCTTCAGTTTCTGCTCAAGGGCTACAGATAACATTCTGAGCCATATCCTGAGTTGTCTTATAGATGCTGAAACCCTCACCAGGTGGAGAAGTTAACTACACGATGACCAGACTGTAACGGTGGATTAAGCTGTCACGGTTCTGAGAATTGGCCTCAAAGAAATGGAAACAAGCTGACTCTGAAACCGAAGGTTAACAGCACCTAAAACAACCAAGATGACGCTGGTCAGACCACCGACGACCAATGTGAAGACGACTGTCAGAGGTGACTGTGTGGTTTCTGCATGTAGCCCCCTCCTTTAGCCTACAGAAGCTTTCGCTCCCTGCTTGTCAGGGAGTCAGCCTTTGGACAGACCTCTGCTCTCCCCAGACCACCTGACCTGCCTCTTGAGAAATCTGTATGCAGGTCAGGAAGCAACAGTCAGAACTGGACATGGAAAAACAGACTGGTTCCAAATAGAAAAAGGAGTACGTCAAGGCTGCATATTGTCACCCTGCTTATTTAACTTCTATGCAGAGTACATCCTGAGAAACGCTGGGCTAGAAGAAGCACAAGCTGGAATCAAGATTGCCGGGAGGAATATCAATAACCTCAGATATGCAGATGACACCACCTTTATGGCAGAAAGCGAAGAACTAAAGAGCCTCTTGATGAAAATGAAAGAGGAGAGTGAAAAAGTTGGCTTAAAGCTCAACATTCAGAAAACTAAGATCATGACATCTGGTCCCATCACTCCATGGCAAATAGATGGGGAAACAGGAAAAAGTGGCTGACTATTTTTTCTGGGCTCCAAAATCACTGCAGATGGTGATTGCAGCCAAGAAATTAAAAGATGCTTAATCCTTGGAAGAAAAGTTATGACCAACCTAGACAGCATATTGAAAAGCAGAGACATTACTTTGCCAACAAAGGTCTATCTCATCAAGTCAATGCTATAGAGAGAGTTTCAATGACTAAAAGTCTGGGAAGGCTTTTGGGCAGGTAGTATTTGAGGGACTTTTAGGATGGGTGTGTATTTGAACACTGGCTTTATTGGTAGGAAGGAATCTGCAAAGCACAAGAATCCTCTTGGGCAAAGGAGCAGAGGTGGGAGAGTCCCAAAGACATCTAGGGGATAGTGGTAAATCTGTGGCTGTAGGAATAGCTCAGCTTGTGGGAGTTAAGCCTGGAAATGTATGTCTGAGTCAATTTATGAGGGGCTTTGAACGTCAGGCAGAGAGATTTGGACTTTTTCTATTTGCAGAGATAAACTGCAGATTTTTGTTTGCAGGAAAGTGACAATTCCATCAGTTTTATTTAAGATTCAAGTCTACCAGTTCTAGACACAGATAAAACAGTTCAAACATACAAGAGTAGGCAGAGAAATGGCACCTTCTTGTCCAGCTGCAAAGAGAGATTTTAATTACATAATAAAATTCATTAATAGGGAAAAGGGGCTCTTACTTCCCAGGGCCAGCCACGACTGTCCTTCAATTTTATAAACAGACACAAAACCAAAACACAAAACCCTAACTCCCCAGACTTAGATCTCTGGGAAAAGAGAAGTAAATACTGACACAGCTTGCTTTGTTTTCCCAAGAGAGGTCTCCCAGGCGATGTCTCTATCTAGAAAAAAAAAATTTTTTTTTAAAACTTGTTTTTCCCCTTAGAGTTCAGTTAAGCTGAGGAGAAAACTGCAGGACTGCCTTAGATTCTCCAGCTTTGATTGGAACAGTACTGGTCCCCAGGGATTCCCTCCAAGGTCTCTGAGCGTCGAGGTGTCTCTAAGGCATTTGTTCCCAGCAACAAGGAGGGTAGTTAGACACAGGCGCTCTGCTCTGCAAAGGGCTTATTTTAAAAAGAAAGGCGGGGGGCGGAAGGCCCTGTCGATCTTTCCAGGATAATTCCGTGGGAAAATGAATCGAGCTGAAAGCCGTGCCCTCGTCCCTGACTGAGACCTCTGGCTCAGAAACCGCCGGAGAACGACGCTCAAGGATGGACAGCGGTTGTGAGCTCTCCGGCCGGCAGCATTTGGCACTCAATTCCGCCAGGCTCCCAGAGGGGCGGTTGTGGCTACAGCCTCGCGCTCCACTCTGCCAATAAGAAGCTGGAAATCCTCACCGTCTCGGATTTTGGCCAATCGGCGGCCAGGACTTTAGCGAGCGAGCGCGAGGTCTCCATTGTCGGAGAAGGAGGCAAACCCCTTTGGAGTTGCCAGTAACGGACATGGCCGCGGCCCCTGGAGGAGGGGACGTGAAGTGAGGAGGGGGCAGGGAGGGGAGAGGACGCGGGCGAGGAAGACCGGTCCCCGGGCCCCGGTAAGTACGAGAAGGCCCGTGGCCCGAAGCAAGGGGAGCACAGGGGCGTGGGGCCCGGCCTTCCGCCTCGGGATTCCTGGCCGAGGGGAGGGGAGTCTGGGGTCTGCACCCAGGGAATGGCCTCGAGGGAATCCCTCTCGGTGGAGGAGTCCAGGAACTGGCTTTTGCCTCCAGCTCTTGGCCATTTCCTCCCTCTCAGGGGCTCACACTTGCCCCTCGGCCCTGGCTTGGCCCCTTGGGGGTCCCGCGTCAAAAATCGAAGCCTCCCGCCAACAAAAGACTGCCTGCCCCGGGAATGACCGTGCCTGGGCCCTGGCCCGGACGGCCTGCAGCGCTGGCGTCCACTTTATTCATAGGGTCTCTGGGAGTGCCCCCGCGCCCGGCCTCAGTTCGGACGGTTGTCTCCCCTGCGCGCGCCCTCAAATGCCGCCCGGGCCCTCGTGCTGATCACGACCCCGGTGTCCCGGTGGACGGAACCGGAGGGTGCTTCTCCGCGCAGAGCGGCGGCGGCGTTGCAGTTTGGAGCGTGCCCGGCCTCCCCCTCCCCGCCCCTTTCTACCTTTCCCGAAGGTTTCAAGACTCCTTGGATGCAGCAGGAGTCACTGCCACCCTTTAAACTGCTGCCTCTGCCTTGCTTGGGCTCCTCGGCGGCTCACCGCCGAAGCCCGTGCTTAGA
Organism: Cephalophus harveyi; assembly: GCA_006410635.1. Lineage (NCBI taxonomy): Eukaryota > Metazoa > Chordata > Mammalia > Artiodactyla > Bovidae > Cephalophus > Cephalophus harveyi. Next base: position 87,286 of record SJYT01075523.1, read on the forward strand.
GCCCCTCGTGGGCAGCGACGTGAGGCCCTGCCCGGTGCCAGATACAGGGAAACCCTGCTCTGTCGTTGGTGTGTAACCACCGGCTGCACTTCGGCGTGCTCATTGATATGGTCACGTGCTGCTTCATCCCACCCTCTTTGTGTGTGTGTGGCTCTTGGAGGTGGGGGGTGGCGGGGAAGGTAGGGAGTTCTGTGTTGAATCCTGTTTTGCTTCTTGGTGTGTGATTTTGTACACCGGGACGAGGCTAGTTTTCTCATGCTTTATCCAAGACACTTACTTCAGTTAAGCCTGGGTACTCTTAGAAGATGAAGTCAAGAGGGAGTTTTAACGTTTTATTTTACAGCTATGGGGACTAACTGTTGTTGTTTAGTCCTTAAGTCGTGTCTTAGTCTTTTGCCACCCCATGGACTGTATAGACTGCCAGGCTCCTCTGTCCATGGGATTTCCCAGGCGAGAATACTGGAGTGGGTTGCCATTTCCTTCTCCAGGGCATCTTCCCCACCCAGGGATCGAACCCATGTGTCTTGGAATTGGCAGGCGGATTCTTTACCACTGAGCCACCTGGGAGGCCTGGGACTAATTGTTGAGAGAAGCAAAGGGCCACGGTCACCAAGGTCATCAAGTCCAGGTGACTTGATGCTCTTTACCCATTAGAGCATGTCCTTTCCTAGGTGTGATCCGAGAAAACCAAGTTCCCTATTTTTTCTCAGCCTCTTGCAGGGTGGTTGTGAGCCTTAAATGAGGTGGTCTGTATGTATAGGATCCCTTGCATGGGATCTTTGTGTGTGTGTTAAGTCTCTCAGTCATGTCCGACTCTTTGTGAGCCCATGGACTGTAGCCCACCAGGCTTCTCTATGCATGGGATTTTTCCAGTCTAGAATATCAGAGTGGTTTGCCATTCCCTTCTCCAGGGGATCTTCCCACCCCAGGAATGGAACCTAGGTCTCCTGCATTGCAGGCAGATTCTTTACAATCTGAACCACCAGGGAATCGCTTTGCATGGGGTCTAGCATTTACTTAATATATTTTGCATTTATTAATTTTAAGTAACCAACAAGTAGTTCACTGGCTGATTAATAGTTATTGTGGTCTCTCTTTGTGGGTGTAAATTAGTGATTCTCAGGGGAGATGGGGGTGGGGCAAGTGGAGTCAGGGCAAGGTAGCACTTTCTTGGTTTCAGGGAACTCGGCAGTGTAATTAGAGGTGTTATTAAGAGAGTGTGATTGTGTATAAGAGCAGTGTGGAAACAGAAAAAAAGTCAAGAAGCAGTGAAGAAGAAATATTATGGTGGTATGTCTTTATGGTGATCTGGGCAAAAGAAGAGCCAGCATGTTCCAGCGAGGTAGTTTTAAATAAGGAAAAAGGGCACCAGGTTCATTATCTAAAAAGTTGGGTAAAAGAAAAAAAAAGAAAAAGGTAAAACTGATCCATGGAATAGAAAAAAAATCACTATGAAGATCAGAAGACACCAGAATGTAGACTGTCATTAAGTGTGAAACTGGGGCTAGATGTTCACATAAAATCCACATACCCTGGAAGGCTTATTTCAGCTGCAGCTTCCTTTCTCACTGATTTTTGTCCGAACGATAAGTAGGGAAACTGGCTAAGACCATGGAGAAGTGCCTTGCCCAGGGAGGTGGAGTACAAACCATCCCGTTGATAACCAGCTGCCAAAGAAGTGAGAGTTAACTGCCCTTGAACCGCCTCCACCCCCTCCTTGTTTGTGGTGACCCGACCGGGAGAGCCAGGGCTGGGCGGTGAGATGGAAGCAAACAGAAAGCCCTTCACATTTCTATTTTGAGAAGTTGCTAGGGAGTACCAGCTTCAAGGGTTGAGAATCAGCCTTTTGGAAAGCTTAACTCCTGCGGAACTCATGAGAAAGGCAGGTTGCAATCCTTTGGTTCCTCCCACTGGTCCTTCCCTAATGTTGAGCTTGGGAAACAGATTTTGTATAGAGAGGGAAGCATGCTATTGTAAACATGAGCTACCCAGCAGTCCCCAACCGTTTTGGCACCAGGGACCGATTTCATGGAGGACAGTTTTTCCGTGGATTATGGGGGGATGGTTTGGGGATGATTCAAGTGCATTATGTTTGTTGTGCACTTTATTATTATTACATTAGCTGCACCTCAGATCATCGAGCATTAGACCCTGGAGGTTGGAGGCCATGACCTACAACCCAAGGCGCGACTGAACCTTACCCAACTCAAGTTTGAGTTCTGATAATAACCTTTCCCAAATCCACTCACTCTTGGTGTTTAAGTGTGAAGGTTCCCAGTCGTAGTTGGCACATCTCCGCTGATCAGTGGGTGCTAATCTTTTTAATCTGATTATTGTGTCAGCATTGTTGTTTTTATTTACTCATTTATTTTGACTGCACTGGGTCTTTGTTGCTGTTTGAGGGCTTTCTCTAGTTGTGGCAAGCAGGGGCTGCTCTCTAATTGCTGGGTGAGGGCTCATTGCAGTGGCTTCTCTTGGTGCAGAGCGTGGGCTCTTGAGCACTCAGGCTTCAGTACTTGCAGTCGTTGTGACACATGGGCCTAGTTGCCCAGAGGCATGTGGAATCTTCCTGGACCAGGGATCGAACCCGTGTCCCTTGCGTTGGCAGATGGATTCTCAACCACTGGACCACCAGGGAAGACCTGTTTTGTTTTGTTTTTTTAATCCATACATCATAATTTATTTCATTTTTTCCAAAAGTTGCTAAGTGCTTTTTTTCTCCAAATGAGATTTTTAATTAAAAATTTTTATTATTGGAGTATAATTGCTTTACAATGCTGTGTAAATTTCTGCTGTGTGTCAGCCTTGTTTTCATGAGAGCATCTTTTTCTGCCTAAAAGATAGGCTCCTTTAAAAACTTTCTTCTTTGAACCCTGGTTTCTGAGCAGGCCCAGATTTGTTTACAGTACACAGGTGAACTAAAGGCTAAGCCGCAGCAGGAATGTTTTTCTTCCGAATGGACCGGCCAGCTAGAATGTGTGGTTTGGTGACCAGCTTAATAATAAGCTTTGCCTGCGGCTGCCGAGCCAGTAGTAAACAAGATCACATGGCATGGCAAGTAGGTTAAGGGCCAGATTAGACCTGAGCTGTTGCCTGCATCCAGAGGCCTGAAGTGATGGGGAATGAGGGGTCCCCAAGAGAAGGAGACCCTTTCAGGGCTCACAGTGGCCTTTGGGAAACTAGAAATATTCTAATTAAGAATATGAATACTATAGTGTGAATAGTATATGAATGAATAGTATGAATATGAATAGTATAATTATATAATATGAACTTAGTTTTCTTAATGTCAGTATCTTTTTTTTTTAAAACCTTTATTGAATTTGACCATAAACATCCCTAAAGTCGTCATGGAATGCACTGCTTGTAATGTAAGCCAGAACCAATTTAAAAATCAGAAGTTGCTGACTTTTTAAATATATTGTGGTAAAATATACATAACACAACACTTACCATTTTAACCAGTTCGGTGTGTTCAATATTGTTTCACACCCATCACCACCAACCATCTCCAGAGCTGTTTTGTTTTCCCAGACTGAAACTCTGACCCTGTTAAACACTTACCCCCCATTCACGGCTCCTTAGTCCCCGGAAACCACCATTCTACTTTCTGTCTGTAGGAATTTGACTCCTCTAGGAACCTCGTGTCCGAAGAAACATATGGTATCTGTCCTTTTGTGACTGGCTTATTTCACTTTGGGCTTCCTTGGTGGCTCAGATAGTAACGAATCTGCCTGCAATGTGGGAGACCTGGTTCAATCCCTGGGTCGGGAAGATCCCTTGGAGAAGGGAATGGCAACCCACTCCAGTACTCTTGCCTGAAGAATTCCACAGACAGAGGATCCTGGTGGGCTACTGTCCACAGAATCAAACAAAGATTCGGACATGACTAAGCAACTTTCACTCACTATTTCACATAGTATAGGCCTGAAAAGTTCTTTGATGTTGCAGCAAGTGTCAGAATGTTCTTCCTTTTTAAGATGGACTACTAGTCCATTGTATGCATCAGCCACATTTTGTATATCCATTCATCTGTTGATGGACGCTTGGATTGCTTCCACTTTTGCTGTTGTGAATAATGCTGCTGTGAACACCAGTGTACACATATCTATTTGGATCCCTGATGTCACATCTCGTGGGTATATACCCAGAAGTGAGAGGTTGCTGTGTTTTTTTTTTTTTTAATTACATGTGGTACATTCACGTGGTACATTCAAAAGGCACAAAAGTATATACAGTGAAAATTCTTCCTCCCACTTCTGTCATCAGTTACTCAGTTCCAATTTATTAATATCTATTGTAGGCTGTGCTTTTGGTAGGACTCTAAGAAATCCAACCCAAAGTTAACAAAAGTTTTCCTCTTATTTCTTCTTTTTACTTTTCCATTTAGCTCTATGAGCCATTACTGTGGTTAATTCTTGTATATGGTGCAAGCTATATTTACAAACTTTGAGTTTTTTTTTAAATATCTGATTATTTAGTTGTTCCACCTTGATTTGTTGAAAAGACTGTCTTTTCTTCACTGAATTGCCTTTGTACCTTTCTCGAAAATCAATCGACCATATTTGTCTGGATCTATTTCTAGACTCTATTACCATGCCAATACCACACTGCATCGATTAGTGTCGCTTTACAGAACCTTGAAGTCCGGTGGTGAAAATATTCCAGCTTTGTTCCCTTGGGGTAGTCTAATCTGATTGTCTCTTACTGTGAGTGAAGTTGAGCATCTTTTCATAGGTAGATGCTCCTGGATTTCTTGATTTCATAGTCTCTTGGAATTAGAAGAGACCATAGAAGGTCATCTCTTTCTTATTTGCTGCCTGATGTATTTATTAGCTCCATGATTTCCCACCGTTGCTTGGATCCCTCTGGTGATGGGGAAGCCCATTGCCTCTCAGGTAGCCTCTTCCATTTTTTAAATGCAATTTTAGCTATGTAATGAAATTGCTCAAGAGTTCTCTGGTTGCCCAGTGGTTAGGATTCTAGGCTTTCACTGTTGTGGCCTGGATTCAGTCCCTGGTCAGGGAACTGAGAATCCCACAAGCCTTGTGGCCAAAAAACAAAAACGAAGGAAAGATATTGTTCATATTCTCAGTCTGCCTCCCTGTAGCCTCCTCACCCTAGCCTAGGCCCTGTCGTTGGAGCCTCCCAGAGAAAGCCTGGCCCTTCTTTCCCCTGGCAGCCATCACACCCTTCTAGCCCTGCTCAGACCTGACATGTTTTGGTATGTGTCCTGGCTAAGGGTGTTCAGCTCCTTCCACTATTTCTCATGTCATAGATTCTCCAGCCTGGCTGTTTCTGTCTGGAAACCTTCGGCTTTTGTCAGTGTCCTTCTCAGTGGATGATGCACAGATGGACAAATTATTTCAGGTGTGCTCTGAAATGTACAAGCAGGAGAGTTACTTTTCTCTTTTGGGGTACTTAGCATGTCTATCGGAGAAGGCAATGGCAAGCCACTCCAGTACTCTTGCCTGGAAAATCCCATGGATGGAGGGGCCTGGTGGGCTGCAGTCCATGGGGTCGCTAGGAGTCAGACTCGACTGGGCGACTTCACTTTCACTTTTCGCTTTCACACAATGGAGAAGGAAATGGCAACCCACTCCAGTGTTCTTGCCTGGAGAATCCCAGGGACGGGGGAGCCTGTTGGGCTGCTGTCTATGGGGTCACACAGAGTCGGACACGACTGAAGTGATTCAGCAGCAGCAGCAGCAGCATGTCTATTGTTGTCCCGTCTCCTAAGTCATGTCCGACTCTTTGCAACCCCATGAACTGCAGCACACCAGGCTTCCCTGTCTGTCACTAGCTCCCAGAGTTTGCTCAAACTCATGTCCATTGAGTCGGTGATACCATCCAACCATCTCATCCTCTGTTGCCTCTTTCTCTTCTTGCCCTCAGTCTTTCCCAACATCAGGGTCTTTTCCACTGAGTCGGCTCTTCTCATCGGGTGGCTAAATTATTGGATCTTTAGCATCAGTCCTTCCAATGGGTATTCAGGGTTGATTTCTTTTAAGATTGACTAGTTTGATCTCCTTGCTGTCCAAGGTACTCTCAAGAGTCTTCTCCAGCACCACAGTTTGAAAGCATCAGTTCTTTGACCTAAATATGAATGAACTCTGGGTGGCCATGCCATTTATTTTGAAACTGCTTCCCAGGTGGTGCTAGTAGTAAAGAACCTGCCTGCTGGTGCAGGAGATTCGATCCCTGCGTTGGGAAGATCCCCTCGAGGAGGGCATGGCAACCCACTCCAGTATTCTTGCCTGGAGAATCCCATCTTCCCAGGGAGAGGCCTGGCGGGCTATGGTCCATGGGGTCACAAAGAGTCAGACGCGACCGAAACAACTTAGCATGCAAGCCATTTGTAGTAGTTTAAAAAAATTTTTTTAATTAATTTATTTTTAACTGAAGGATAATTGCTTTACAGTGTTTTCCACAGTAGTGTTTTTTAAATTTATTTTTAACTGAAGGATAATTGCTTTAGAATGTTTTATACAGTAGTTTTTGAACCTAAGGACAGGAATTAATATTGAATTTCTTACAGTTGAGTTGAATTACATTTGGCCCATCGTTTCTGCCTGTTGAGATCTTCTTGGAGCTTGGCTTTGATCTCCTTTCCAGGCTTGTGCTACCCAAGAATTTGATTAGCATACCGTCTGTTTCCTCACCCAAGTCCCTGATAAAACTACCGACTAGGGTGCCACCAAGGACAGAACTCTGAGACTTGTGATTAAAAACCTCCCTCCCTCCCGCCTCAGTCAGTACACTCTGGACACCGCTGTTTAGCGGAAGTCCACCAAATTGTGTTTTTGATGTGTTGGGTGTGCCTAGAATGCCACCATAGCTAACAGAGCGATATGGACAGCCAGCTCCTCAGCTAGTCCTCACCCTGAACGTTGGGTACGCACTTAAGCTCTCTTTTTAAAACAGAAAAAAGTGTGTTTACTTTGGCTGCGCCGGTCTTGGCTGCTGTGTGCGGGCTTTTCTGTTTTCTTCTCCAGTCGTGGTGCGGGCGCTTCTCCCTGCAGTGACTTCTGTTGTGGAGCGCGGGCTCTGGACGCACGTAGTTGCCCTGAGACCTGCGGGGTCTTCCCGGAGCAGGGATTGGACCCCTGTCCCCTGCGTTGTCAGGAGGAATCTTACCCACTGGACCACCGGGAAAGCCCCCATCTCTTACTGAGCTCTTTTTGATGCTGGTTCTGAGCCTGGCAACAGGAAGCATCCACCACCTCATTCTCATTGCCTCCTTTGTTGAGACACTCGTCATAGCGAATCAGGGTCATTGTCATTTTCTTCTAACTCTTCTGCCTGTAATTTCTTTCCCTTTCTCCTCTAATCCATTCTCTACCCTCTTAAAATCCCGAGACCTACTCAGAAACCTCCAGTGACTCCTCAGGGTGCCTTTGTTGCAAGAGTTCCCGATGTCCCTGTCCTGTGTGGTCCTTCATTTATTTCTTCACTCTGACCTACTCAGGCCTTCTGCTCTAACCAAATAGGTTAGATCACTGTCTTTCAAAAAGGCTTCTGCATTTCTTCCTCGGTGCCTTGTTTGGACTCGTGACCCTTGCTTAGGTAAGTCTTCCTCCTACACACCTGTTGGCAATTCTCATTTAGTGTTTCAAGGCCAACTTGAATTTTATATTTTTTTCAGAATAGCCCAAACCACTGTATTTTAAGTCCCTCTAGGGAAGGGACCTCATCTTACAGTTCTTTGAAAACAGAACCATTCCTTAGACTTTCCAAGTATCTGCCATTGTAACACACTGTCGGCCCTGGATAAATGCTTCATTATCCTTCTCTTTTAGATCGGCCACATCTGGCATGTGCTAGGCATTTTTAAGATCGGCTGTACCTCAGATTCCACTGTACTTTCTGAGAATCAGCCCTATGGAAGCAACTCTATTTTCATACAATAAAACATACCTGTTTATCAGTTCAGTTCAGTTCAGTCGCTCAGTCGTGTCCAACTCTTTGCGACCCCATGAATCGCAGCACGCCAGGCCTCCCTGTTCATCACCATCTCTCGGAGTTCACTCAGACTCACATCCAGAGAGTCAGTGATGCCATCCAGGTCGTCCCCTTCTCCTCCTGCCCCCAATCCCTCCCAGCATCAGAGTCTTTTCCAGTGAGTCAACTCTTCGCATGAGGTGGCCAAAGTACTGGAGTTTCGGCTTTAGCATCATTTCTTCCAAAGAACTCCCAGGGTTGATCTCCTTCAGAATGGACTGGTTGGATCTCCTTGCAGTCCAAGGGACTCTCAAGAGTCTTCTCCAACACCACAGTTCAAAAGCATCAATTCTTCGGCGCTCAGCCTTCTTCACAGTCCAACTCTCACATCCATACATGACCACAGGAAAAACCATAGCCTTGACTAGACGGACCTTAGTCGGCAAAGTAATGTCTCTGCTTTTGAAAATGCTATCTTGGTTGGACATAACTTTTCTTCCAAGGAGTAAGCGTCTTTTAATTTCATGGCTGCAGTCACCATCTGCAGTGATTTTGGAGCCCAAAAAAATAAAGTCTGACACTGTTTCCACTGTTTCCCTATCTATTTCCCACGAAGTGATGGGACCGGATGCCATGATCTTCGTTTTCTGAATGTTGAGCTTTAAGCCAACTTTTTCGCTCTCCTCTAGTTATTGATATTTCTCCCGGCAATCTTGATTCCAGCTTGTGTTTCTTCCAGTCCAGCGTTTCTCATGATGTACTCTGCATATAAGTTAAATAAGCAGGGTGACAATATACAGCCTTGATGGACTCCTTTTCCTATTTGGAACCAGTCTGTTGTTCCATGTCCAGTTCTAACTGTTGCTTCCAAAAAAAAGTAAGATGTTGCGAAAAACCCAAACAAATATTTTTGCCAACCCATTAAGTATATAGTTCAAAGAATTTTGACAAATGTATACATCCCATAACCACCACTCACAGTCACAATATTAAACGAAAGATCTCTGTGTCGTTTGTGGTCATTCCCTCTCCCTGATCCCAGGCAGCTCCTGCTCGGCTTGCTGCCATGATTGATTAGTTTTGCCTGTTCTAAAGTTTATATGGGCTTCCCAGGTGGCTCAGTGGTAAAGAATTCACATGCAATGTAGGAGAGACAGATTCAATCCCTAGGGCTAAAAGATCCCCTGGAGAAAAAAATGGCAACCCATTTCAGTACCCTTGCCTGGGAAATCCCATGGACAGAGGAGCCTTGTGGGCTACAGTCCATAGGGTCGCAAAGAATCAGACTCTACTTAATGACTAAACAACAACAATAACTTTTATGTAAATTGGATCATACAGTAGGCACTCTTTTGTGAGGGGCTTCTCTTACCAGATGTTTTTGATATTCGGCCACATTGTTGTATGTATCAGTTGCATGTAGGTATTTGTTGCTGGGTAGAATTCCATTCTGTGCATTAACCGTAACACGTTCATGCATTCACCTGTGAGTGGTAGCTGTTCATTCCCACCCAGTGCAGGCTGAGAAACGCTGGGCCACCTGACGTCGTGTGGTCCGAAGGGACAGGTCGTGGTAGAGGGCTCCAGACGAGTCTGAGCAGGTAACTCAACCACTACGGTAGGTTGGTAGGACAGGAGACAGTAGGGGATTAAGAGGACGGAGGTTGGAAAGGGTCCTAGTCCCAGAAAAGATTACACAACCGAGAAGTGTAGTCCACCGGTTTCATAATCTCGAAGTCGAAGTCGTAGTTAGGAAGGTCACTTATAAGTCCTAACTAAAGGAAATCCTAACTGACCAAGCTAGAGGAACGTCAGGTTCCCTGACAGTTCTTAGAAGAGGTTGTGGTGTCAAACTTTCGTAGGTAAGAAGCGACGAGTCAGAGGAAAGACCAGGTTGAGAGTGTAGGTATACACTGATGACCTTTTTGGTATCGAAACTGATATACCCGGAAACAGCCGTTTTATTACAGAGACGAAAAATTATACGACAGATCCAAACAGTATCGAAAAGAAGGTTCCTCCTTCGTAGAAAATTAAAGTACGCTGCAGTCGTCGTCAGCAGTGATTTTGGAGCCCGAGAGAATAAAGTCTTTCACTGTTTCCATTGTTTCCCCATCTATATGCCATGAAGTGATGGGACTGGATGCCACGATCTTAGTTTTTTCAATGTTGAGTGGACATTTGCCCACCTGTGAGTGGACATTTTGCATTATTCCAATTTGGGGCTACTTTGAATGAAATTGCTATGAATATTTTTGCGGGTGTATATTTTGATTCGGAGAAGGCAATGGCACCCCACTCCAGTACTCTTGCCTGGAAACTCCCATGGACGGAGGAGCCTGGTAGGCTGCAGTCCATGGGGTCGCCGAGTCAGACACAACTGAGTGACTTAACTTTCACTTTTCACTTTCATGCATTGGAGAAGGAAATGGCAACCCACTCCCGTGTTCTTGCCTGGAGAATCCCAGGGATGGGGGAGCCCAATGGGCTGCCATCTGTGGGGTCGCACAGAGTTGGACACGACTGAAGTGACTTAGCAGCAGCAGCAGCATTTTGATTACTTGGTCATTTAATAAGTGTTTATAGTTGGCCCTTGAACTACATGAGTCCACTTATATATATATTTCTTTCACTGAATACGAACCAGAATGCTACTTGATCCATGGTTGGTTGAATCCATAAAGGCAGGTCCGTAAATTGGAGGGCTGACTGTAAAGTTACACGTGGACTTTCCACTACACTCCGAGGATGAGGTGGTGGTGTCAGAGGTTGGTGCCTCTAGCCCCCGCCTTTTTCAGCAGTCACCTCTACTGGTGACTTAGAGGTGACTTACTGTCCTTTATCAGAGGCTGCCAAAATGTTTCCCTAAGTGGTTATACCACGTGATAGTCCCACCAGTAATTTTCAAGTTCGTGTCCTCACCAACAGTAGGTGCTGTCAGTAATTTTCATTTTAGTCATTTTTATGGATGTGTGTTGGGCTTCCCAGGTGGTGCTAGTGGTAAAGAACCTGCCTGCCAGCGCAGGAGACATCAGAGACGTGGGTTCGATCCCTGGGCCAGGACAATCCCCTGGAAGAGGGCACTGCAATCCACTCCAGTATTCTTGCCTGGAGAACCCCACGGACAGAGGAGCCTGGCGGGCTGCAGTCCATAGGGTCGCAGAGTTGGATATGAGTGAAGCGACTTAGCACACACGCACGTATGGGTGTGTATCAATATTAATACTGTGAAATAGGCATCATCACTCCCATTCATTGAACAAGGACACTGAGGCTCAGAGAGGCAGGTGATTCGCCAAGGTCATTTGGCACTTGGCACATGATGGAGCCAGGATATGAACCCACTGGTGTTTGGCTTTGAAGCCTGTGGGCTTTCTCACCATGGGCGGGGAGTAGACCTGGCCCTTTAAGGACACAGCTACTGGTTTCGAATTAGGCAGTTAGGGCCGGCTCTCTCCCAGAATCCCATGTATGGAGTGATGGGAACACAGAGACTCACAGAACAATGTCGTGCTCCTGGCTGCCCTTTCGGAGCTGCTGTGGTTCCAGCTGGCCGCACAGTCGTCTCCCCCTGGTAGTGTTGGCGGGAAGTTGAGCAGAATCTCCGCCTGGCTCCTGATGCCTCTCTCTGTGCCGTGACTGCCTCTTCCAGCCCCCGCTGGGACGGGCTGTCATGGGGACCTTGAGCTGTCCTTGTAAACAGGGCCTGGGTGCCCGAATCAGAGCAGCCTCTGGGAGACGCGCACTCAGCCTCCCCGGATCCCATGTCAGCTGGCTGCCTCTGACCTCCGGGACTGTGAGAGCCCTGCTTGGCAGAGCAGAGGGATGGGCAGACTCAGCCATGCAGGTCCGTGAGGGATCGGATGGGAACGTGGGTCGGATTTACTGCCTGCAGCGCGTGGGCCTCCTGCCTGGGGTCCTCTGGACACAGCTTTTTTTTTTTTTAATTGTTTCTAGACAGTTCTCCTGGGCTTCTGACCAGCTCCTCTTAACAAGGCTGTGCTGTCGGCCCCAAAAGAACTGTTAGAGAGCAGGTTAGTTTGCTCTCTCCACACCTAATTGGCCTTCCCAGGTGGCGCTAGTGGTAAATAACCCGCCTGCCAATACAGGAGACATAAGAGACGCGGGTTCGATCCCTGGGTGGGGAAAATCCTCTGGAGGAGGTCATGGCAACCCACTCCAGTATTCTTGCCTGGAGAATCCCATGGACAGAGGAGCCTGTCGGGCTGCAGTCCATAAGGTCGCAGAGTTGGACACAACTGAAGCAACTTAGCCTGCACGCACGCATGCATGCACTCTTTACCCAAACACGCATCTGAAATTATAAAGTGTGTATGGGTGAGGGTCAGGGGTTATAGGGGACGGGAGTAGGAGGTGGGAAGGTGAGACTAATCTTCATTTTCCACATTATTGTTGCCTTGGACCCCTCAGCCTGGGGCACCCGCCAAGGTGAGCACTGCCCCATTGACCAGCTGCAAGAGAGGCCCGCGGCCCTGGGCGTGCACGCGTTTGCATACGGTGTGTGTTTCCCACAAGGTGGAGCAAGCATGTCTCTGCCCCATCATCTCTGCTGCTCTCTCCACCATTTGCCTGATTATTCCAGTTATATCTAGATTCCAGTTTACCTTCACTTTTTTGGGGGAGGGGCTGCGCCGTGTGACGTGCAGGATTCCTAGTTCCCTGACCAGGGATCGAACCCACACCATCCACAGTGGATGCGTAGTCCTAAACACTGGACCACCAGGCAAGTCCCATACCTTCTCTTTTAAAGAGCCGAGGAGGGGCTCCCTTGGTGGTTCATGGTTAAGATTCTGCACTTCCACTGCAGGAGGTGTGGGTCCCGTCCTTGGTTGGGGAACTGACATCTCGCGTGCCATGCAGTGCTGCCAAAAATAAAGAGCTAATGAGCCACGGCTTTTCCTGCTCGCTGAAAGGCAGCAAGTCAAAGAACAAAGCGTACACGCCTCCAAAAATGAGGGTTAAAAGAGGGGAAGCTTGCAGCCCTCCAGCATCCCCTCCGTAGCCGTCTCCCTCCTGACTTCACAAAGCTGCCAGCTGCCAGGACAGGCTGGGGCCCAGTGGTCAGGGCACCGTCTCCTCCACGTCTTGCTCGACTGTTGAAGTGATCCTCTTGTGTTTCACAGAAGCGGCCTCATGGGACCTCTTTCTTCTTTTTTCCCCCAGATGTCACGGTGACTGTGACAGAGTCACTGGGGTTCATACATGTTGCAGAGGAACCTTCCTTTCGGGGGTGGCCACCTTCCTCTGGGCATGCCTGCAGTACCCTGGGCCCATGGACCTGAAGGAGAAGCACGAGGTAGGCTCTGATGGTTGCCCTCCTGCGGACTGTGTGTGTTTCTGTTGGACTCTCCTGACCTGTGTTTGCCTGGGAGGTCCTCGTGAGGGGGCTTGACACTGAAAGTGAGAGGTGGGGTGTGTGATTCTGGGGCTTGGAGCACGTGATCTGATCCCTCGATGAGGCCATTGACGGCCGGAACGCACAGACTCCGGGAGCTGGGACTCAAGGGCAGAGGGTGGACCAGTGAACGTGGCCGCGTGGAGCCGGTTCCTGATCGGGGTTGGGTCCCAGCCAGTCTCCACTCCTCGCCCAGGGCTGTGTAATTTCGCTTGTTTGCTCTCTGCCCCAACCTGCCAAGCCGTGTTGAGTATTGTCCGGCGCCCTCTCTCTGGTTAGGGAAGAGCTCCCCAGTCAGACTCCAGGCACAGCTGCTGAATCAGCTGGGGGTGAACCCCCCGGCGGTCCAGGCGGCGCCCCCCGCCCCAGCCTGACTCGGGCACCCCCAGCCTCCACATACACCATCTTTACGCGGAGGTAGATTTGTTGTCGATCCGAGCACCCCTCTCCTGGGACGAAGATTGCCCTACATCTCTGCCTGGACTCCCGTCACACATTCCTAGCAGGTCCCCCTGTCTCTGACCTCCTGTCTCCACTGGGTGGGCAGGGAAAGCTACCCAAAACGCAGAGGTGACCTTTTTTTTGTTGCTCCTGCTTAAAAGTCATCATGTCGCCTGCCAAAACCTTTACTATGGGGTCCAGAGCCCTCCACACGCCCACTTCTGCCCATTGGCCCAGCATCCCACACCTCCCCTGCCTTGATGTTTACCACTGATAATTCTTTTTCTGGGGGGTGTGCTGTGCAGCCTCTGGGATCTTAGTTCCCTGAACAGGGATCAGATCTGTGCCCCTTGGTATGGAAGCACAGAGACCTAACCACTGGACTGCCAAGGAAGTCCCACCGCTGGTAATTCTGAGCGCTTCAGAGTTTGGGTACACACTTCGTGTTTAGGCTGTTACCTAGTCCCCTCCCCCTCCTTCTCCTGCCAGGCTTCTGCTTTTCTTTCATTCAAGATCTGGTTTAAGCATGACCTTCTCCAGATACTTCCTCATCCCTCCAGAGTCCCTTCTTCCAGCATTCACAGCCCCTCCACCGTCGTACTTGCTATGCCGTGTTGACACCATCTGTCTGTCCCACTTTATCTCAGCGTCCCTGGCTCCTAGCATAGAGCCTGGCATGTAGCAAGGGCTTAGTAAATATTGATTGACTTGAACTTACGATAGTGATCTTCCTGCCAAAGAGACCTTGGGAGGTCTGGGGAAGGAGCCGTGGGTCCACACACTGGAACCTGGCTGACTGCTGACATGTTCAGCTCCAGGATTCACGTGCCTCTGGATGGGCTGTGGAGCAGGCTCGTGGACCTGAGCTCAAGGCAGGTGTGTTCAGCCTCCTGCTCACAGAGGCCTCTGGCTGCTGTGCAGGTGTCCATCCTAGTCGGGATTGGCATGCAGGCAAAGCTCCACTTGTCCCACCCCCAACCTGGGGGCAAGGCTGCTGTGTACAGTTGCAAGGGTCGTGCGCTGCTCAATTCCAGGGAGCACCCTCCCTCCAAAGGTTACAATGTGGTGATGAGGTGGCCTGCCTGGGTGAGGTTGAATGTCCCCAAAACGGAGGACAGTATCTTCCTCTGGTTCCAGCCTGTGGCTGAAACATCCATTACTATTGAATCAGGGAAACAGATTTCTGTGGTCCAGGGGCTGGCTTCTCTCTCAAGCCCAAAGAACACTTGTGAACCCAGGCTGGATGCCTTTTGTTGGGCAGGGTTTTCCTTCATCCTCTTCTTTTTCTTTTTGGATGGATGTTCTCCTGATCTAGAAAGCACCATCACCACCATCATCAGCTGTATTCATGGAATGCTCCCTGGGGGTTGGTAGAGCTCTAGGCCCCGGGGAGGGGGGCAGGGCGGATGGCCTTTGGCTTACAGACAGACTAGTTGAGGAATTTATAGGGTAAGCAGCTAAGTAATAGATCTGATGACATTTCTAGGCGGCAAAGTGAGTTGTGTAAATGTGGGCTTCTAAAGTGGATCCCTGGGGCCTCCAGCGGGAGTAGGTGAGCTGACATGCTGGGGAGTTGTTGATGAGGTTGCCTGTCGTTGCCTGGCAACCGTTTGGGTGTTGCTGGTTGATCCTTTGCATCTCACCCCCCTCCTCTTTGTGACCTACCTGTCCTCAGTGTCCACGGGAGGCACCCCTCTCCCATCTCCAGCCCGTGGTGGATGTGCCGTTGGCAGAGACGGTCTGGGTCTCTCCTTCCCAGACTCAGAAGTTCCCCTTTCACTAGCTGCAGCGGACAGTGTTGGAAAGGGGGTACCGGACACCGGAAGGCTGTGCTGGGGGCTGCAGAGCACCTGGGTTAGACCCTGTGGGCAGTGCTTGCTTAGTTGTGGTTCCTCCAGAGCAGTGTCTTTTTAGAAAGCTAAAGGGGAGTGTGCCCTGGGAGCCGGGGCTGGGGTCAGGAGTCTCCTGGGCACTTTGCTGAAGCTGCTGCCCAACATCGGAGTGACTGCCTCTGAAGCCGACCCCTCCTCCCCCGTCCTCCTCTGGGAGACTTCCTGCCCTTAACCTCCGGATAGCCCAGGCCCTTCCACTGCTCCCTCCCCTCCTCCCTCCAGCACCGGCAGCCCAGATGTGTATAAGAGACAGGTGCTAGAGAAGGGGGAGGGGAAAGACTAGCTGCAGAGGAGATGGAAGCAGGACCCTGGAGAGACTGTCTCAGGTCCAGCCCGCGCTCAGGTTTTGGACCTGTTAGGCCGTTTCCTCTCCGCCGAGGTGTTCCTGCCCCAGCCTCAGGGTAGCCTGGAGGGAGGCAGAGAACTCTCCTGTTCGCTCCCAGGGTCTTTTGCCCCCACATCATCCAGGGAGTCCGTTCTGACAGCTTCCTGTGTGTCAAACTCGGGGTCCTGGAGTGATGCCCAGGCCCTGAATGAAGCCCAGGAGGTCCCCAGCCCCCCTTTTCTTGCGGGGACAAGGCCGGTGTCCTGTCCCAGCAGCACCTGGGCAGGAGTATCCGCATGCAGTCGGTGGACGGCTGCTGGCTGAGCTCTACACTGGCACCGATGAGTGGCTTTTGGAGGCCCCCCCACCTGGTGGGAAGGAGTCTGGCCCGTTGTTGGGATCCCCAGAGGCTTCCTTTCAGGGGCTCTTCCCTCTCCCTCTCGGGTCCCCGGTTTCTGCCCTCCTGGAAGTCAATGCTCCGGTTTTCTCGCTTGTCAGTCCTCTCCCCTCCTCTAGGATGTGCTGCTATTAATAACTCTCAAGTACCCCCTCCCCTCCTTCCCGCAGCTCTAACGGAGCAGAGGGCTGCGGTTGGCGTGGCTCCATGCTGGAGTGTCAGGGATCCGGGGGACTCCCCCGGTGGGACCCCTCACCTCGCCCAGTGACATGGGCCCCAGGAAAGGGATTGGGGCGTGAGAGGCCAGGTCCTCCTTGATGCAGGCAGCTGCCCTCGGGGCTGCGGGCCTACAGCAGCCATTTCCTGCCCAGCCTCTCCTCCGCTGGGCGGCGCCACCCGAGCCCCGGGCTCCCCTCGGTGCCTCCCCTGCTGAACGGGCCAGCCCCCGACATCTGGCAGAGCCCCTGCCGGCTCCCCCCTCTCCCTGCTCCCTCCCCTCCTCCCTCCAGCACCGGCAGCCCGGCCTCCGCCTCCGCCTCCTCCCTCCCTCGATCTGCAGCATGACTGGGAACAGGCTGAATTAATCAGCAGATTGAAGCTCCACTCCGCTGCCGCTGCTGCACCAGCTCCTCACACGCGCTCCAGCCCTCTCCCCTGTTCTCCCCTGCCCTCCCTCACCCTCTCTGTTTCCCGTCTCCTTCTCGCCCTCCCTGGGGGCGGTGTTGGTAGCTGACTCGCCTGTGGCCCAGGCGCTGCCCCATGCTCTTTAAGCGGGCAGAGCTGTGGACGGCCCCGCAGGGCAAAGGCGGCAAAGTGAGTATGCCAGCTGGGCTTGACAGCCCCGTCCCGCCCGCCCAGCTTCCCCGCTTTGTGCTGGAGGCTTTGGGTTAACGGTGGGGTCGAAGGTGGAGGCTGGACCTGCATTAGAGGGAGCGAGGACCCGTGGAAGGAGCCTGGGAGTGGGAACCATGAAGCCGGGGTGTGGAGCCGCCCACCCAGCCCCTGAGTCACCCACGGTCACCCAGAGCGGGACAGGAGCCCACGTTTCCCCGTGGGGCACCCTCTCACGGCATGCCGGGACCTGGGTCACCATGTTCAAGGCTTGGATGCCAGCCTGTCCTCAGGGCCCTGAAGGAGGCGTCTCTCGTTGGACCACATGGGTCTTGAGATGGGAACCACCAGGACTGGGAGGGGGAAAGGGTTTCTTCCTGGGTCTTGTCTGCAGGAGGTGAGGAAGAAGATGGGCAAAAGTGCCTGGTCTGTATGAGGAAGAGGAGGAGGGGCCCCTGCTTAAGGTTTTGAGTTGCTTGTCGGTGAAGTCGATTCGGGTCTGTCTAGCCCAGCTCAGATGAGGTTCGTGGTGATGCTTGTCATATGTCCTAGAGGACAGTGGCCTAATCTCTGCTCCGGTGATTCCAACATCGTCGAGTCCAGCTTTGGGTCCCCTGCCCGCTGCACCGGCCATGAAGGCTGTGACCCAGGGGACCTGGCAGAGGGTCAGCTCGTTCTGATTAGTGGTTTTGTGCTGTGGCCGAGGCCAGTTCATCATCGGTCCACCTGAGCCTAGGGGACCTTGAGTCCACTTTTTCCCGAAACAGGTCAAACAGGAAGGAAGACAGCTGCTTTGCTGAGAGAAGCTCAGAGGAGTCCTGACCGGGGGTGCTTCTGGGCCACCGGAGAAGCCTGACATGGTGGCACAGGGCAGCCCAGGTGTACTGGCTCTTGAAGCCTCATTAGACTGACCCAGATGCTTAGCTCTGGGCCCTGGGGAGCGGATTCGGTTCTGGAGCAGGTTCCTTGCGGATCTGGTTGGACCAGAGATTGTCACACCTGCTGCTCCCTGAATCCCCGGGCCTGACCCGTGTCCTCCTTTGGTGATGAGACGGAGAGGGAGTGAGGGGCGTGATGGCAGCCCTCCTGATCCCGCCCCTGCTGGGGCCTCAAGAGTGGTGGCTGAGCAGCTCAGAGAGTGGGACGTGGTTGCTTCTGCCCAGAAAACCTCAGTGTCGGGGAAGAAGCAGGGCCGCCCCTCCACTCTGGCGTTTGAGACCTGGCTGCTCACCCCGAGCCTCCCCGGAGGTGCCTGGGGGCAGGGAGGAGGAGGGACAGGTTCTTCTCTTGGCCTTGGTGGACGGAGAGGAGCAGACCTTAGGTGCAGTGCGTGTGACTCGGGTTCTTATCTCTCACACCAGCCCAGCCTTGCACCGAACCGCTGTGGGTGCCCAGCCTCACTCGGTGCTTTTGAGAAGAGCCGCCGTGAGCCTTTTCTTTGACCAATTTCCTCCGCTTCATTTCTCACACCTTGTGGGTGGAAAGCCTCGGGAAAAGCAGAGAAGCAGTGGTTTCCCCACACCCAGGCTCTCCTGCTGGAGGCGGGGTTGTCATCATGCCTTGTGTGCAGCCACAACAGTTGGATTTGCGGGCGCGGAGGGTCGGCTGGAGGGCGGTGTCAGGCCCTGGGGCCTCTGTGCGGGCAGGCGCTTTCCTCAGGAGGCATATAATTACAATGGCTCATTTTCCCCCTGCTGTGTTGCCTTTAATCGCCAGTCTGGAGTGGGTGCTCCAGATCAGACACAACATGCGGGGGGCTGACTCATGGGGGCTCCATGCTCACCTCCTGCTGCCCGGGGAGCTTCTGCCGCCCTCTGGCCCCTCCTCCTACCCCTGGAGGGGAGCAGACTGCAGGTTCCAAGAACCTGGAGGCAGAGAAGGAGCTAAACGATCGCTGGGTCAGGGGCTCAGGGGGTTTGGGGTGCCTGAAATAAGGCAGCGGGTACAGGCCAGCTGCAAGGCAGGCGGAGGGCAGTTGCCGAGTGTCCACGGTCTAAAGGCCCGGCCAGAGGAAGGCTGCGCCCCGGCTGCTCCCTTAGCCTTCCTGAGCCTGGCACCCGTTCCGGCCCAAGCAGCTCTCCGGGTGACTCTGCAGCCCCATGGGCTTTGTCAGGCCTTGCTTTCTCCTGCCCTTTGGCGCAGAGCCTGTCCACCTCTGCCAGCCAGCCCTCCCCTGGCCGCAGGAGGTGTACTCACTTCAGTTTCTGGAGACCTGGCCCAGGCAGGTCCACCCTGGGAACTTGCACTCCCTGGGGGGAAGGGAGCTGGGAGGGTTGAGCCCAGGGGAGGACGGGGCAGGGGGAGGACAGGCGGGCCTCCCAGACTCTCTTCTTACGGGGTTTTCCGGGGATGAGAGGGGCAGGCATCCCCCTCTGGGGCCGGCCCCTTGGCTCTGGACAGGCCCCTGGTCACCCTTTGCTTTTTTCTTCCTCCTTACTGCCCCTGGAGGCTTTCTTCCCTCCAGCCAGGAGTCTAGGCAGAGGTGCTGGCCTTACCTGGCACTCGTTTGTTCTGGACCATGGGCTCTCGGCCCGGATCCCTGCCAGAGGGAGGTGTTTACCCTTAAGGGGGTGCCAGCTCCCTGCCTGGAGGCCCATTTCGTCCTGAGCTGAAATAACCAGTTCTTCGCTCTTGGAAGAGGCAGCTCTCATCTCATAATCCCCCAGAGCCTCTGTGGAGGGCAGGGATGGGGGCGGTTCAAGTGAAAGAGCTGGGGGTCTTTGGGTGGGACCCACACTGGGGCCCGTCCTCAACCCTCAAGCTGAGAGAGCTGGTGACAGGCCCGCAGTGCCCGGTCCACAGCCAGGGGATGCCACCCTGGGCCGTCAACCCTTAGTGGTAGAGATGTGTATCTGGTGAGGGGCTAGGCTGCCACAGAGTGGAGGGAATATGGAGACCTGCAGGGAGGAGGAAATCCAGAAAAGTTAGTGGACAAAGTCAGGGCAGGACCCCGAGGGTAGGAGCGGAGAGGCAGGGCTGTGAACCCGGGCAGCTGGGGTCCCACTGGCTTAGTGACGCTTGGCCGGGACCCAGTGGATAAACCCAGACCGTTTCTTGGAGCCCCAGGGCTAGGCCTTCCCTCTCCTTGCTCAGAACTTTCCCTGGTGAAAGCCCACGTAGGTGCTCTTCAGGTTGCCCTGGGAAAGACTGACTGCTCCCCTAGGCCCTGTCTTTCCTGGGGGCCTTCTTTTCCCCTGGACCCCCAGCTGGGGATCTGTGCCTCAGATCCACCCAGGGTGGGCCTCACCTCCAGAAGTGTTGATGGGTAGGTCTGGCACGGGGACCTGGACCTGCACATTTGTAAAAGCTCCAGGCAGTTCTGCCATAGGTCCTGGGTTGGGCTTCCCAGGTGGCACTAGTGGTAAAGAACCCGCCTGCCTACGCAGAAGACGCAAGAGATGCGGGTTCTATCCCTGCTTCAAGAAGATCCCCAGGAATAGGAAATGGCAACCCACTCCAGTGTTCTTGCCTGGAGAGTCCCATGGACAGAGGAGCCCGGCGGGCTGCAGTCCCTCAGGTCACAGAGTCAGACACAGCTGAGTGGCTGAACACTTGACAACCCTGATTAAGGTGTCCTTGATACTAGTGAAGCTACATGTGTGTTCATTCATTCATTCACTCAGCAAGTATTCATTGAGCCTCTGCCCTGTGCTGGTGGGAGAGCATAGACATGGGAGAATTCACCACCTGTTTTCAAGGAACTGGCTGGCTGGCTGGTGGGGGAGCCAGACAAGCAAACCCATGATGATAGTGCTCTGCGGTGCTGCCTGTGAGCCAGGATGCCTGGGGGCGCCCTTGGAATACAAGCCTCCCCCAGTACGTGCAGCCCTGGGTTTTGGGAAAATTTCCCAGAGCGGGTGGTGTTTGAGCCGAGTCTCAGAGAAGTAAGAGTTGTCTGGGGCAGGGAGTGTGTTCCTGGCTAGGAAAATACAGGAAGATGCTGGCACATGAGCTCACGGAGCTGGGCGTGTGGCAGGAACAGCAGGAGAGGAGGCTGGAGAAGATCCCAGACCATGCTCAGGAGTCTGGGTTGGATTTTAAAGGGAAACAGGGTCTGTTGATCAGATGCACGCTCCCCGGCTGGGATAGAAGGTAGGGACTGGGCAGTGGGAAGGGGAGGCAGGGGTTGAGGGGAGGGGCTGAAATGCCTGGGTGAGAGTAACCTGCGGGAGGGCTGCTGGCTCTGGTGGGGAGAGCTGGGCAGCAGTTTCGGGGTTCTGCACGTGTCGACTCACAGATGCCTATGAAAGAGCTGTGGATCAGTCAGAAACGGGTCAGAATTTAGGACAGTGGTCAGGCTAGAGGTCAGATTTAGGCGTTGGAAGCTTATTGCTGGCAGGTGAATCCCTGTGGCTGCTGTTGCCCCAGAAACGTTCCCAGTGTTGTGGAGATGTCATAGGAGGGACTGCGGGGTAGGTGGACAGGACAGAGGAGGCGAGAAGCCCAGGAGAGGGGGTCTCAATGGCAGAGGTCAGGCTGTGAGGCTACAGAGGAAAATGTGCCACCAGCCACCCTGTCCGTGCCTCGTTCCACCCAGCCTCAGAGCGGGAGCGCGGGGGGTGGTCAGTACAGGCCCTTTCCTGGAAGCAGCCTGGGAGCAACCTTTCTCTGAGCTTGTGTTCTTCCCGCCGTCAGTGTTACAGTAGCTTCCCTTCAATGAACTGGTGGTGACAGAAGTTGGTGGGGTTTTTCTTCTTCACGGTTTTACCAAGGAGAACTTTAAGCTCGTACCTCAAGGTTAGTTCTCTTCTCCCCGCTTAGAAAGCGAAAGTTGCTCTTGGCGACCCCACGGACTGTTCAGTCCATGGAATTCTCCAGTCGAGAATACCAGAGTGGGTAGCCTTTCCCTTCTCCAGGGGGTTTTCCTGACCCAGGGATCGAACCCAGGTCTCCTGCATTGCAGGCGGATTCTTTACCGGCTGAGCCACTGGGGAAGCCCCTCACACTTAAACAATCCACATTTTCCAGCTGGAGAACTGGGAAAGATGGCCACAGCGCAGTAAGGGGAGCTGGGCGGTGAGCACGGCCCAGGTGGTCCTGGGCTGCTGGTGGCGCTGGGTTGCGCGTTGAGTGAAAGGAGAGTTAGAAGATGCTGAGCCTAGAAAGGTGTGTTTCTGGCCCTGTTTTATTTTACTTTTTGGCTGCGCCAGGTGGCCTGCGGGATCTCAGTTCCCCGACCAGGGGTCAAACCTGTGCCGGCTGCATTGGGAGCATGGTGTCCTAACCTCTGGACCGTCAGGGAAGTCCCTCTAGTTCTGTGTTAAACTGGGCTTTGACGAGCAGGGGACTGTGTACCTGCACATCTTTTAGCTCTGTGGGGAACATGCTCAGGACCCCTACCGCTTGCCAGGGGCTAGTGAAGGGGAGGGAGGGCGAGGCCTTGGGAGGAGGGAGGAAGGTTCTGGGGAGGTGGGAGGGGAGGGGGCCTGGGCCTCCCGTGGGATGCCGAGCGCCACCCCCTCTCCCCTCTAGGGCGAGCCGCCCTTGGCCCTGGGCCTGTCCACCCGGAAGGCCCTCAGCATTCTGAAGGAACAGCTGGAGGCGGTGCTGGACGGACACCTGAAGGAGCGGAAGAAATGTCTCACGTGGAAGGTGACGCGTCCTCCCGGGAGCCCAGAGCCTAGCTGGTGTCCTGGTCTGTGCGCGGGTGGGAAAAGAATTTCCAGACATGAGGTATAATGAGAGGAGAAGAAAGTTTTCTAGAGTGGGAGACGCTGTTAGCACAGCAGGCCAGCTCGAGGGAGAGCCGAACCCTTTCAAAGGCTGGCAGCCAATTTTTATAGCCTCAAGACAGAGAAAATTCCTACTGGAATGATGGCATTAGGTGATGTGATGCCATAGGACTGATAATAGGGTGGGTATTTGACCTAATACGGAGTCAGGGGACTGGCTGGTTTAGATCCGGAGGCTCATGGCAACAGTTGCTATGGGGCTTGGTCAGTTCCAGAGATTTTCATCCTGTGACCCTGGTCCAGGGCTCCACA
>SJYT01075523.1:110962-189048 GCA_006410635.1 Cephalophus harveyi
CCCCCTCCCTTCTCGCTGCCAGCCGCGGGGTGGAGCTGGTGAACGCCTCGGCGCTCTTCGTCCTGCTGCTCCTCAACCTCGTCCTCATTGGGCGGCAAGATCGGCTGAAGCGTCGGGAGGTAGAACGGAGACTGCGGGGTGTCATTGACCAAATCCAAGGTGAGGCCAGGCTGGGCGCAGACCTGCAGAGGGGCCGGTGTTGGAATGAGGGGCGCGGGTTGCTGCAGGCCTTCTGGGGAAGTGAGAACAGACCCAGATCCCGAGGTGCGTGCTGGATCCGGCTGGTGTGTGTGGAGCTCCAGGTGAGGCTCTGTCACACTTTCCACCTTCATCAGATGCCCTCAGGGATGGCAAGGAGGTCAAGTGGCCAGATGCTATGTACCCAGACCTCCACATGCCGTTCGCACCATCCTGGTCTCTGCACTGGGCCTATAGAGATGGACATCTCGTCAACCTGCCGGTTAGCCTGCTGGTGGAAGGAGACATCATAGCTCTGAGGCCGGGCCAGGAATCCTTTGCTTCCCTGCGGGGCATCAAGGTAGCTGGGGACTCCTCTCCTTCCCTGGAAATTCTGTGGGAACGTCCACCAGCAGTGGTGGGAGGGTCCCAGGGCTTAATCCTGATGCTTGCTGCCCAGCTCGTGGGTTTCCTGGCAAGCGCTCTAGGAAAAAACGGAGAAAACCTGGAACATCTTTCTCTTCGTCATGTTCTTCCTTCCCTGTGATCCTCAAGTTGCTAGGAAACCCGTCCCCCAGGCTCTCCCCACCCCACCCCAGGTGACTCCTTGCTCACTGATGGTTCTTAACCTGGTGAGATGTCTCTGCATCGCTGGAACGGTCAAGGAAGAGTGGCTTCTTCCCTGGAACCCACTGATGACCCTCCCCCTGCTCCCCTTCATCTCTGGCAGGATGACGAGCACATCGTCTTGGAGCCGGGAGACCTGTTCCCCCCTTTCTCGCCACCCCCGTCCCCCCGGGGAGAAGTGAAGAAAGGGCCGCAGAACCCCCAGCAGCACCGGCTCTTCCGTGTCCTTGAGACCCCCGTGATTGACAACATCAGGTGGGGGCGCTGTGCTGTCCCCCGACCTCTCCCCCCAGAGCCTCCCCCTGTGAGCCGTGAGCCGGCGATGGCGACAGGAAGGAGCCTGGTTCGTACCCGGGCCCCTTAGAGCAGGCATCTGCGGGGCCTTCGCTTTAGCTTCTTGTGAGGATTCTTTTTTTTTTTTCCCCAGTTTGTTTGTTTGGCTGTGTCAGGTCTTAGTTGTGGCTTGCAGGCCCAGTAGGTGCGACACGTGGGTTTAGTTTCTCCACGGCATGTGGGATCTTAGTTCCCTGTCCAGGGATCGAACCCACGTCCTCTGCACTGCAGGGTCGATTGTTAAGGAAGTCCCTTTCGTGAGAATTCTTCGACTGGATGATTGACCCCCTCTCAGTCTGGACTCTGAAGGGACAGCTTCAGAGGTGGCCATGGGCCACATTGGCCAGGAGGCCATTCACGCAAGGCCAGGGCCTGGGAGGGGAGCAGGGAGCTGCAGGACCCAAGGCTCGCCCGAGTGTAGGACCATCTCTTTCTGCAGGTGGTGCCTGGACATGGCCCTGTCCCGCCCGGTGACTGCTTTGGACAATGAGAGGTTCACGGTGCAGTCAGTGATGCTGCGCTACGCGGTGCCCGTGGTCCTGGTGTGTGCGGCCGGGCCGTGGTGGAGGCAGCGGGGGGCCGGGGGCTGGGGGACCCTGGGAGCCAGACTCGGGCAAGCCCGTGAGCAAAGACAGGAGGGTCCAGGCGTGAGCCGGCCAGTGCCGGGGGTGGGGGAGTGTGAGTGGGCAGAAGGTGGGGCGCCTTAGAGCCTGGGTCCCCCCGGGGGGGGGCGTTAAGGCAGCATCTCTCCTGTCCCCAACAGGCCAGCTTCCTCATCACCAACGCCCTGCGCTTCATGCTGAATGCCCCGGGCGTCACCACCTGGCAATACACTCTCCTGCAGCTGCAGGTAAGACCGCCCTCTCCTCTCTTTCCCCAGAGACTGGGTCCCCTTGTGGTGCCGGCTGCCCCTCCCACCCCCAGCCCAGGGCTCTCCCGGACTTCCACTTTGGAGCGCCTGCTTTCCTTCCCCCCTTCCCGCCCGCTGCCCCCAGAGGCCCCTGTTACTCAGGGGAGGGCCCCAAGAGCCTCAGCGGGGCTCGCTCTTTCCCAGGTGAACGGCGTCCTGCCCATCCTCCCCCTGCTCTTCCCGGTCCTCTGGGTCCTGGCAACCGCCTGTGGAGAAGCCCGCGTCCTGGCCCAGATGAGCAAGGCCTCCCCCAGCTCCCTGGTCAGTTGTTTCTGGGCCTCGGGGAGGGTGTGTGGGACAGTGCAGAAAGAGCCAAAGACAGGAACAGAAAGACGGAGTGGGCTGTGCCCCCAGCAAAGAGGGCGGAAGTGCAGCCGCCCCACTTCCCGCCCTGCGGTCCAGCACACAGCCCGCCCTGGGCAGCTCTCTGAGGGCTCCACCTCTCTAGCCAGCAGGGTCTCCAGATCAGGCCCCGGGGATGGCCAGGCGTCCATCCACCCTTGCTCTCAGCAGGCGGGTTCCGGCGCTGCCCGGTGTCCTTCACCGAGAGGTGCGAGACCCCCACCCGCCGGCTCCGAGGCCTGCGGGATGGTGGCAGTTTCCTCTCCAAGTCTCACGCCCTCTTCTCTGTGCAGCTGGCCAAGTTCTCGGAGGACACTCTCAGCAGCTATACGGAAGCCGTGTCCTCTCAGGTACCCTCGCCCGGATGCCCCCAGCCCAGCTCCCCCAGGTCCCTTCTGCAGCCCCTGGGTGCCCCTGCATTATGGCCTTGAGCCTCCCTCTCAGAGCCCCTCTGGCCCCCCGTCCCATGTGGGTAACGTGTCACTGCTGGGGGGGCACACACTCCCCCCAGACCGTTTCCTCTTGGTCCCCGAGGCCATCTCCAGGGAAATGTGGCCGAGCGCCTTGTCTCTGCCCCCAGGAGATGCTGCGCTGCATTTGGGGCCACTTCCTGCGGGTGATCCAGGGGACGTCGCCCACACTGAGCCACAGCTCCAGCCTGCTGCACAGCCTGGGCTCCGTCACGGTGAGGGCGGCCCCGAGGGAGGACCCCGCCTCAGCAGGCGGCTCTCCAGAGTGCCCTAGCAGCCTGGGGAACGCTGTGCCCCCTTCCCGGTCGCCATCTCCCCCTGCAGGTCCTGTGCTGTGTGGACAAACAGGGGATCCTGTCGTGGCCCAACCCCAGCCCGGAGACCGTGCTGTTCTTCAGCGGGAAGGTGGAGCCCCCGCACAGCAGCCACGAGGACCTCACGGACGACCTGTCCACCCGCTCCTTCTGCCATCCCGAGGTGGAGGAGGAGGTGCGGCCTGGGCCGGGCTGGCGGCCTCCCGGGGGGCGGCGAGGCGAGGCGGGAGGAGGAGGAGGGCTCAGGCCTCAGGAGCTGCTGTTGAGACGGGCCCTGGGGGGCCGTAATGGCCCGGCCTCCTGGCCCGAGGCGACGTCAGGAGCGGGGTCCAAGGCCTGTGCTCCTTGTTCTCCTCAGCCCCACGAACGCGACGCCCTTCTGGCCGGCTCCCTGAACGTCCCCCTGCACCTTTCCAATGAGCAGGAGCGTGGCGGCAACTGGCCAGGCGACGGTCCCAAGGCACCCGAGCCCCACCCTCACCACCGAGCACACAGCCGCAGCAAACATCTGTCTGGCTCCAGCGTGAGCTTCAGCAGGGACACCGAGGGCGGCGAAGATGACGACCCCGGCAAGGTGAGGGGGGTCTGGGGAGCGGCCACCTCATCTGTTGTGGGGCACCCTGGCCTCTTCTGCTGGGGGCGCTACAGAGGTGCCGCCCAGCCTGGTGCAGGTGGAGCCTGGGGCTCAGACATCCTGGTCCCTGTACTCAGCTCTGGAGGCCTCGTGCCTGGTTCTCCCGCACAGTAGGCCCCTCCCCCTTTTCCGGCTTTGGTCAGTGGTGGTAACTGGTTGGGGCAAGACCCTTTCTCCTGATCGCAGCCTTCAAGAGACAGAAAGCCAGTGGCTCCCTCTAAAGGTATTTCCCCTGGCTGAGAGAGTGGCTTCGCCGTTTCTTGCCCAGTCTCGACAGCCTCCTCTGAGCTGGTGACAGTGTTGCTGGGCACAGATTCTAGAAGCCCCCGGAGCCAGGAAGGGTGCAGAGGGGTGTGGGGAGGGCTGGGAGAGCGTAAGCAGGAGTGTGCCCTGCTGGGAGGGGGTGCCTTCTTTCGGGGGTGCTGCCTGTACCACCCCCCCAACTTCAGTCTAAGCTCCCCGCCTTCCCCTCCTCCTGTCCTCCAGACCCAGCACGGGCCGGAGGGCGAGCCCTACGAAGCCGAGGACTTCGTATGTGACTACCACCTGGAGATGCTCAGCCTGTCCCAGGACCAGCAGAACCCCTCCTGCATCCAGTTCGATGACTCCAACTGGCAGCTGCACCTCACCTCGCTCAAGCCGCTGGGCCTCAACGTGCTGCTGAACCTGTGCGACGCCAGCGTCACCGAGCGGCTCTGCCGGTTCTCAGACCACCTGTGCAACGTTGCCCTGCAGGAGAGCCGCAGCGCCGTGCTGCCTGTGCGCGTGCCCTGGGGCCTCTGCGAGCTCGCCCGCCTCATCGGTATGCAGCCTGGCGACTCTGCCCAGGGACTGGGCCACCGGGGCCAGGTGTGGCCTCAGCCCCTTTATCTATTCATCTGTGTATTCATTTATTTACC
This sequence comes from Cephalophus harveyi, assembly GCA_006410635.1. Taxonomy (NCBI): domain Eukaryota; kingdom Metazoa; phylum Chordata; class Mammalia; order Artiodactyla; family Bovidae; genus Cephalophus; species Cephalophus harveyi. The sequence continues at coordinate 115,669 of SJYT01075523.1, forward strand.
CATCCATGCATTTATTTATTTGTGGCTGTGCCATGTGGCTTGTGGGATTTTAGTTCCCCAACCAGGGATTGAACCTGTGCCCTCAGCAATGAGACCCCAGAGTCTAAGCATTGGACCACCAGGGAATTCCCTAATCAGCGCCTTTAACCAGGCACCGCCGATCGACGGTGCTCCCTTATCCGGGGAGATAACTGTCCGTGGGGTGGACGGACGAAGGGAAGCAGCCTGGCCATGCCCCCTCGGGCTCCTTTGAGCATCCTTCTCAGGGCTGGCGATATGTCCTCAGAGGTCAGCGGGAGGGGCGGTGGCTTGGGGCACTCAGGGCTTGGTCCTCCACTGCCCTCAGGCACAGAGCAGATGCTGTCCCACGGCACGGCCGACGTGGTCTTGGAGGCCTGCACAGACTTCTGGGACGGAGCTGACATCTACCCTCTTTCGGGTTCCGACAGGTAGGTGAGGAGGCATGTGGCCAGTGGTGAGAACCATCGGCTCTGGCTGGGTACCCAGAGGTCGGGACACCCTGGGACCACTCGCTTCACTTCCGCCCTCTTCCCCGGCAGAAAGAAAGTGCTGGATTTCTACCAGCGAGCCTGTCTGTCTGGTTACTGCTCTGCCTTCGCCTACAAGCCCATGAGCTGTGCCCTGTCCTCCCAGCTCAATGGCAAGTGCATCGAGCTGGTGCAGGCGCCCGGCCAGAACAGCATCTTCACCACGTGCGAGCTGCCCAGCACCATTCCCATCAAGCTGAGCGCCCGCCGCGGCAGCTGGAGCTCAGACGGTACCGTGGGCCCCGTCCCCAGGGGCCAGGGGCCGGGAGAGCATGTGGGGGCCTGGATGAGAGCCTAGCAGGGGGGACAGCAGGCAGCGCTGGACCTGGAATGCCTTGGTGCTCCAGCTGGTAATGTGGGCAGGTTCCTCAGCGTCAGCTGTGCCCTGCTCACAGTTCGTGGTGCTGCTCCAGACATAGAAAAGCGCTTTCTCTGAAGGTTAGAAAGCAGTGGTGTGTATAGAGCCTTAGCCTGATTGGAATCAGACAAAAGACCTGGTCGCAAACACTGCTACAACAGAGGGATTCAGAAAGCGTCAGCTGTGCCCTGCTCACAGTTCGTGGTGCTGCTCCAGACATAGAAAAGCGCTTTCTCTGAAGGTTAGAAAGCAGTGGTGTGTATAGAGCCTTAGCCTGATTGGAATCAGACAAAAGACCTGGTCGCAAACACTGCTACAACAGAGGGATTCAGAGCTCCACGCACCCCTCCCCACTCCGTCAGACACACAGCCTTCCGGGGTCTTGTGACCCAAGAGCCCGTGAACTGAAGCCAAGGCTGAGGGTGGGGCCTGCCTCCTGGCCCAGGACCAGGGATGGTCACCTGACTGATGAGTACCTTTCCTTGTCTCTCCCCCACCATCCCCGTCCGCCCCCGTGTCTGTCGGCTCCTTTCCTGTCTTGGTTGTACATGTGTGTGGTCCCCTGGGGCCCGTGTGCTCATTGATCTGGGCGTGGCGCCCACGTGTGTGGCCCCGGGCTGCCTCCTGGAACCCGCCGGCTCCTGGGTGTCCTGGCTGGGCTCTGTGCGTGGTACCTCCTGAAGAAGGGATCGGGGAGGTGCTGGAGAAGGAAGACTGCATGCAGGCCCTGAGCGGCCAGATCTTCATGGGCATGGTGTCCTCCCAGTACCAGGCCCGCCTGGACATTGTGCGCCTCATTGATGGGCTGGTCAACGCCTGCATCCGCTTCGTCTACTTCTCGTTGGAGGATGAGCTCAAAAGCAAGGTTGGGGAGCCACTGACCCCTCTGCTCCCGCTGCCCCTTTCCCCACGGCCTCTGGGGCCCCTCTGGTCATCGCTGTCTGCCTGGTGCAGGTGTTTGCGGAGAAGATGGGCCTGGAGACGGGCTGGAATTGCCACATCTCCCTCACGCCCAACGGTGACATGCCCGGCTCCGAGATCCCCCCCTCCAGCCCCAGCCATGCTGGCTCCTTGCACGACGACCTGAACCAGGGTGAGGGCAGAGGTTTGCTGTGGACACGAGGTGGGTGTGGGCCGTCCCCCTTCCTTGGAGCTACAGCTAGAAAGAACCTCCCAGGATCCCTCCTAGGAACCTGGCTCTGATCCCCTGCAGTAGACTGTAGCTACTGCAGGGGAATGGGGAGAGGAGAGCTCGAGAAGGAAGTTTTGTGCCATCTTCAGGGCTAGGAAAGGCCCCCAGAAGGCTGGCCGCATGGTGAGGGACAGGCTTTTGTCCCCGCAGCGTCCCGAGACGACGCAGAAGGACTCCTTCTAATGGAGGAGGAGGGTCACTCGGACCTCATTAGCTTCCAGCCCACAGACAGCGACCTCCCCAGCTTCCTGGAAGACTGCAACCGGGTACTGCTGTGCCCCTGGAGCCTTGGGGTTGGCAACGGGGCTGGTCTAGGGCAGGAGAGCCAGTGAGGGAGGAGGGGCCTTGAGGCCACGCGCATCTCTGCTCCCTGCAGGCCAAGCTGCCCCGGGGCATCCACCAGGTGCGGCCCCACCTGCAGAACATCGACAACGTGCCCCTGCTGGTGCCCCTCTTCACTGACTGCACCCCCGAGAGTGAGTGCTGTGACTGGGCGCTCGTCCAGCCCGGCCCCGGGTGGAGCACTGCCAGCCCCTGGCACCCCACGGGCTCTGGAGGGGTGTTGGTTTCCCATGCAGGGAGCAGAGGAAGCTGACCTGGGAGGAGCTGGGGAGTCTCGTGGGCAAGAGCCCAGCGTAGCCCATTCTAGGGACTCAGAAGTGACAGTATTCATATGATGTTTATGACATTGGGGGTAGGATGGCTCCAAAGAGGGGCCTGATTTCTGTCGTCTCCTGCCCTGGCCTGTGGGTCTTTACCCAGCGCCCCACGTGGGGCTCCACCTGCCTGACCCTTGTGCCCCCGACTGTGCCCCCTCAGCCATGTGTGAGATGATCAAGATCATGCAGGAGTACGGGGAGGTGACCTGCTGCCTGGGCAGCTCCGCCAACCTGCGGAACAGCTGCCTCTTCCTCCAGAGCGACGTCAGGTCAGCGTGACAGCCCAGAGCCAGGACTCCCCACGACTGGCCTGGGCCTGGCGGGGAGAGGAGGAAGCAGGGGGCTGGCTCTGTCCCCTGGGAGATGGATGGGGTCTTGGCGGACCCCAGCTGATGGGCACGCTTTCCCCTTCCCACGCTGAGCAGCATCGCCCTGGACCCCCTGTACCCGTCCCGCTGCTCCTGGGAGACCTTCGGCTACGCCACCAGCACCAGCATGGCCCAGGCCTCGGATGGCCTCTCCCCCCTGCAGCTCTCAGGGCAGCTCAACAGCCTGCCCTGCTCGCTGACCTTCCGCCAGGAGGAAACCATCAGCATCATCCGGCTCATCGAGCAGGTGGGGGCTCACGCGTGCCCAGGGGCAGAGGTCACAGCCTGCTAGGGTGGGGAGTTGCCGTGAAGGACCCGCCTGGGCTCCTGGGGGCGCTTCACCTCTGGGCGCAACTCTCCCAGGAGGTTTAGTTTGCCTGGGCCGCTCGCTAATATGAACATCTGCCACATCTGGCTGAAGCGTGTCAGCTGCAGAGTCTGAGCGCAGCCACCCCCCGCCTTCCCGCTCCCTAGGCCCGGCACGCCGCCTACGGCATCCGCAAGTGCTTCCTCTTCCTGCTGCAGTGCCAGCTGACGCTTGTGGTCACCCAGGTGAGGTGGGGCCGGCACGGGCATCGGCACCCTCCCCACCCTCGGCTCCTGTGCCCCGGGGCCAGTTGAGAGGCTGGGAGGAGGCAGCACAGCCTGGGGGCCCCCCAGAGCCTCTGAGAACCCCCGCTGGCAGAATCGTGTCCCCTCCAGCCCTCTGAGTGCAGGGCGAGGCAGCCCCGGGGCTCCCGGCATCTGACTCTTTGCTGGAATCTAATTGGGCTTCCCGGCTCTTCCTGGCCTAGTTCCTCTCTTGCCTCGTCCAGCTGCCGCCAATCCTGAGCACCACCGACATCCTGTGGCTGTCCTGTTTTTGCTACCCTCTGCTCAGGTGAGAGGCTGGGCCATCCCCTATATCCAGGGCCAGGATGTCCCCAAGTGTCCCCAGGAGCCCAGGTTCAGGAAGCCATGCTAGTGCCCTCCATCGTGGGGGCCCCCAGCCCCAGGGGGCTCCCTTCCTTGTCATAGCCTGTCTGCCCAGCACAGTTGCCCTCGCTCTTGGGACTCCTGAAAAGCTTCTCCTAGGGAAGAATTGTAGGACATGGGGACTTCCCTGAAGGTCCAGTGGCTAAGACTCCATGCTCCCAATGCAGGGGGCCCAGGTTCAAATTCTGGTTGAGGAACTAGATCAACCAGTGCAGCCAAATAAATAGAAGTAAATATTTTAAAAAAAAGCATAATTAAAAAAAAAAGAATTGGGGGCATAGGGTTACAATCCCTATCCTTCACCATGTCCCTGTTTTTTAGCATCTCTCTGCTGGGAAAGCCCCCACATAGCTCCATCATGTCTATGGCAACAGGGAAGAACCTTCAGTCGATTCCTAAGAAGGTAAGCAACACGGAGCCCATGGGCCTGGGCTTTTTCCAAGGAAGGTAAGTGTGGAGGGGGCTGAGCCCTGGGGGAGCGAGGAGGGATTCCATCAGACCAAAGGTGTGGGTGGCATAGAGTGGAGAAAGCTCCTTGCTCCTATCCCCCCCGGGCCTGCCACTTCCCGAGGACGCTGGGAACGCACGCACCCAAGTGGCGTGTCTCGGCTTCCCGCAGACCCAGCACTACTTCTTGCTGTGCTTCCTGCTGAAGTTCAGCCTCACCGTCGGCTCCTGCCTCACCTGCTTCGCCTTCACACTGCAGAGCTTTTGCGACAGGTCCCGGGCCCGCAACCTCACCAACTGCTCCTCCATCATGCTGCCCAGGTGGGTCCCACCTGGCCTAGTTCCTCTCTTGCCTCGTCCAGCTGCCGCCAATCCTGAGCACCACCGACATCCTGTGGCTGTCCTGTTTTTGCTACCCTCTGCTCAGGTGAGAGGCTGGGCCATCCCCTATATCCAGGGCCAGGATGTCCCCAAGTGTCCCCAGGAGCCCAGGTTCAGGAAGCCATGCTAGTGCCCTCCATCGTGGGGGCCCCCAGCCCCAGGGGGCTCCCTTCCTTGTCATAGCCTGTCTGCCCAGCACAGTTGCCCTCGCTCTTGGGACTCCTGAAAAGCTTCTCCTAGGGAAGAATTGTAGGACATGGGGACTTCCCTGAAGGTCCAGTGGCTAAGACTCCATGCTCCCAATGCAGGGGGCCCAGGTTCAAATTCTGGTTGAGGAACTAGATCAACCAGTGCAGCCAAATAAATAGAAGTAAATATTTTAAAAAAAAGCATAATTAAAAAAAAAAGAATTGGGGGCATAGGGTTACAATCCCTATCCTTCACCATGTCCCTGTTTTTTAGCATCTCTCTGCTGGGAAAGCCCCCACATAGCTCCATCATGTCTATGGCAACAGGGAAGAACCTTCAGTCGATTCCTAAGAAGGTAAGCAACACGGAGCCCATGGGCCTGGGCTTTTTCCAAGGAAGGTAAGTGTGGAGGGGGCTGAGCCCTGGGGGAGCGAGGAGGGATTCCATCAGACCAAAGGTGTGGGTGGCATAGAGTGGAGAAAGCTCCTTGCTCCTATCCCCCCCGGGCCTGCCACTTCCCGAGGACGCTGGGAACGCACGCACCCAAGTGGCGTGTCTCGGCTTCCCGCAGACCCAGCACTACTTCTTGCTGTGCTTCTTGCTGAAGTTCAGCCTCACCATCAGCTCGTGCCTCACCTGCTTCGCCTTCACACTGCAGAGCTTTTGCGACAGGTCCCGGGCCCGCAACCTCACCAACTGCTCCTCCATCATGCTGCCCAGGTGGGTCCCGCCCCGAACCCCCACCCCCAGGGCCACCTCCCCGGGGCCCCGAGGAGGCTGAGCCCACCGTTGCCTTGGCAGCCACGCCGACACAGCCCCAGCCTGGTTTGACGACTTCGCCAACGGGCTGCTGTCGGCTCAGAAGCTCGCCGCTGCCCTGATCGTCCTACACACTGGTGAGGGGTGCCCTGGAGCCGGGTGGGGGCTGGGGGGTACTCCCTGGGGACAGGGCCTCTGGCCATGGGAGGTCTGACGTGCGCCACGACCCTGTTTTCCCCAGTCTTCATCTCCATCACCCACGTGCACCGCACCAAGCCTCTGTGGAGGAAGAGCCCCCTGACGAACCTGTGGTGGGCCGTGACCGTGCCCGTGGTGTGAGTCTCTGGGGTGGAGGGCGGGAGCCGGGGAGGGGCTGTGATGCGAGGTGGGCTTTGGGCCAGGGGCTGAACGGCACCCTCGGGGCGCGCCTCCTGCCAAGAAGGGCAGGGAAGGAAGCAGGGGGCCCCAGCTGACGCGGGGCTGCCACCTCCCATAGGCTGCTGGGGCAGGTGGCCCAGACGGCAGTGGACCTGCAGCTGTGGACACACAGGGACAGCCGCGTCCACTTCGGCCTGGAAGACGTGCCTCTGCTGACGTGGCTCCTGGGCTGCCTGTCCCTGGTCCTCGTGGTGGTCACCAACGAGGTGGTGAAGCTGCACGAGATCCGGTGAGCCACCGGCAGGGCGTGTGCCCCTTTGAGCTCGGGAGCGTTCCCCAGTCACCTCCTGCCTCACCCCCCCACAGCCTTCCTGCTGCCCGCACCCCATCCTCGCGTCCTGTCCATCCCTGGCCTCGGCGTCTGCGCTAACCTGGTCTTCAATCTCCACCCCACCAGGGTCCGCGTCCGCTACCAGAAGCGACAGAAGCTGCAGTTTGAAACTAAGCTGGGCATGAACTCTCCCTTCTGAGCCGCTGGCCATGGCGGCCATAGTTGCCATGGTCTCTGGGGCTGAAGCCACACCCATTTCTGCATCTGGGGAGTTGATATCATGAATGTTTCAGGGTTTGCTCTTGGGCCGCGTGGCCCTGGAGGCCCAGCTCCCAGTGTCAGACCCGGCTGTGGTCCCCGTCCCGGGGCTTCCTGCAGAGACGTGCAGCTGCAGCCTCAGTCCAGGACCGTCTGGCTCTTCCTCGCCGTGGGGAGACCCCCGGGCTCTTGAATGTATGACCTCGTGTGCTTAGCAGAGGGGCCCTCGGCCCCCTCCACCCGTGGGCTGCCCCCCTCCAGGGCCCCCTGACCAAGTGCCGCCTGGCCTTTGGGCAGAGCCGTGGACCGTGGGGCCTCTGGTGGGAGGGCAGTCCTGGGATGTGCCGGCGGTCCTCCAGGGCACCGCTGGAGGCCGGGGCGGCAGGGCGGCCTCCCTGGGCCCCCCTCATCCTGTCTTCTGGGGCAGAGCCCGCTCCTCCTCTGTAGGGGGCCTCACGCTGGGGCCCAAAGACGGAGCCGAGCCCCCACGTGGCCTGAGAACCTCCTCCTGGGCTGCCCTTGGGTAGACCATGGAGCCAGTCCTGGGGGCATGGCCCAGGACCTCCTTCCAGCCTCAGCCCCAGCTACCCTGTGAGAATGTTTTTACTGGTGTATATTTTTTACTGGAAATGAGCCTTTTGGGAATGAATACAGACTGGTTTGTATTAAAACTTATAAACTCCTGAAGCAAAACCTGTGGCTGGTCCCTAAGGCAGCCACAAAGGGGCCCACCCAAGGGTCAGCCAGCGAGGGAGCCCCTCCCCGAAGGCGAGCTGGGGGGGCCCAGGCCTTCTCCCCACTCTCCACATTGCGGGGGCATTCGGGTCTGGCTCAGGCGCGACCCCTGGGCTCAGAGGTTCATGGCGCACATCCAAACACACACAGGACAGTCTCGTGGAATGACACTTTCATTGGTGTTAGTTGGGGGAAGAGGTTAAATGCTTACAGAGCTGGGGCCTGGGCCAGGCATGTCAGGCTTGCAGCCCCGTGGCGGGCAGTGGGTGCTCTCGCTGTGGTCCGAAGCCCCTCCCCCACTGTGTCCTCACAGGCAGTTATAGATAGAATAAATTCCATTTAAAATATATGCATTTCTCTCTGCTTAAAAAATAACATTTACAGTTGGAAACGTTTGGACTCTGGGGATCTGTTTGAGGGACCTGTTAATCCCACCGGCCCCACCGCAGACAGCTTTGCCTCGCTGAGGGCAGGCAGGGGCGGGGACCGAGGCTGGCTAGGTGCCTCTGATGGCGAGAGCAGGCCTCTGGCCCCTGACACGTCCTGTGTGCACCTGTGGGGGCCGGGCCAGACGCACTGCCGCCTCCAGCCTCTCGGGGTTCCAGGACCGCTCGGTGGGTGGCCAGGGGCCCTTGGCACAGGCACTTGAGACACTGGGGAGGTGCGGGGTACAGAGAAGGCACCCCAGAAGCCCGGCCACCACTCTTCCAGGATAGGAAGCTCTTACCAGGGTCCCTGTCCAAGAAGCAGGGTCCTCCCCTCAGATTACACGCTGGGGGTGGGGGTGGGGGGCTTTGCTGAGATACCAGGTTCTGAAAAGTCCCCTCCGCTCTGCACGGGCTGCTGTGGGGACGGCTGCAGGCTGGGGGCGGCAGGAGGGACCCCGCTTGGGTAGTGGGGGTGTCTTCTGCACTGGGGGGAAAGGCGGTGGGCACTGTGGGAGGTGGTGGTAGGCACTGCCGAAGGCTGCCGGCAGGTCCGGCTCAGTCCAGCATAGCATCCAGCTGGTCAGCCAGGGCGTCGAACATGGTGCTGATGTCGTCTAGGATGTGCTTGGTGGAGGCGCTGTGGCAGGGAAGGGCCAGGTCAGACGAGCCAGCGGTCTGCACCCTGCTGGCCCTGGGCACGGGGCCTGGCTGGGGTGAGCACTGGGTGTGCATCTTGTCCTGTTTCTCACAACTTCCTGAGGTCATGGGAGTCACGGACCCTTCCTCCCACAGAGGCGCTGGGGTTCACAGAAAGAAGTGACTGGTCCAAGCTTGCATGCCTCTTAAGTGCCACTTGCCTGCAGGCCAGATCTGGGTGACCCCTCCCCGTGGGGACCACCCCCAGCCTGAGGGTCTGATTGCCATGACACCGATGTCCCCTCCCCATCATGCCCAGACCCTGGGGGAAGGATTCGGGGGGTGGGGAAGCTGCTCTTAAGTTTCCCGTTCTCCCAGCACCCTCACCCCTCTCGCTCCTCAGCGCCAATGCTCTTCTCCGCGGCCCGCAGTGCAGCTGCCAGGGACGAGCTGGTCTGCTCCAGTCTCTGCTGGGCCCGGCCCGGGCCCGCGGCCCCCGTGCTCTCCGGCCTTGGAGGGGGCACCGGGCGGGGGCCGAGCCGGGGAGCCAGCTTAGGGCCGGAAAATGCCAGCTGGGTGCAGGCCACCGACACAGGCTTGGGGGCTGTTCCTGCAGAGACAAAGAGATTGGCTTGTGACTCAGCTGAGCCGGACACAGGCCCTGCCCACACCATCCTCTCCCTGCCAGCCCTGGCTTCATACCTGCTCCGGGCACCTTGATGAGGGCAGCAGGGGCAGCCGGGGGCTCCGTCTCCCCAGGCCGCCAACTGTTTTCCAGGGTGGGCCCGAGGGGCTGGGCCGGGAGGCTGGGGGGGAGAGGGGCTGGAGCTCCAAGGGTGGGAAGGCTGCTTGGGTCAGGCCGGGGAGGGCTGGGAGAGGCCGCGGGGGACTCGCTGGGGGTCTGCGAGGGCTGGGGGGCAGGGGCGTTGGGCGTGGCACCCGCCACTCCGAAGGCCAGGAGTGCCGTCTGCAGTGGCTCCCTCTCCCGGCACTTGGGCCTCCGTTTAACAGTGTCTGACTCTGTGAGGTTGAAGTCGAGTCCGGCGGGCACCGGCGTCTCCCGGGGTGGGGGTCCCGCCGGCTTGGGCCGCTGTTTGATAGTCAGGTTCCCCTCCTCTGCAAAGGGGAGCCCACAGAGACGGAGCTGAGGCGCTTGGGGGGCGGGGGTGGGGGGCCTTTGCGGCGAGCCCGGAGGGCAAAGGACTGGCTGCGGGGAGCCCCCCGCATTGGGGTCGGGCTGGGGCTGGTCCGGGCGAGGGTGCTGCGTCCTGGTCGCCGAGTGAGGGTGGCGTAGCTGCCCAGGGCACTATCCACTGGCCCTTCGGCCTCCCCATCGGCCTCCCCCTCAGCTGGGCCCGGGCGGCTCAGGCTGTGGGACCGGCGCTTGGGCCGCGGGGGGTCCGGAGGAGCGGCTGGGGGGCCGGCCAAGTAGGAGAAGGCCCGGGGAGCGCCCGGAGGTGGCCCAGGGGCTGGGCTGGAGGGTGAGGCCTGGGGGTACATGAAGACGTAAGGCGGGGGCCCTTGGCTGGGAAGTGGGGAACAGAGTTTTGGGGGCCGCTCTGTGCCCTCTGGGAGATTCCTCTCCTGCGGGGTGGTGGGGTCCCCGCCACTGGGCTGGGGGGCAGGCTGTTCCTGCGAGTGCCCGGACCCCCGTGAGCGGGCCCCAATGCTCTCCTGGCTGGGGGAGCGGGCTGGGGGCAGGGGGAGTGGCTCGGGGCCGCCCCCTGCCATGGCTGCCTGGAGCTCCGGGCTTAGCTCGCTGCCCTGGAAGGTGAGGAGGCGTGGGCTGGCCGCAGGGGGGCCGTCCCCGTTCTCCAGCCCCTCGATGGCCATCAGTTCCGGGCCCCTGGCCAGCCGGCGGCCACCTTCCCCCAGGGACTCCCCCTGCAGTAGGCCCCGCCGGAGCTCAGCCAGCCGCTTCACCCCCAGCATGAGCTTCTTCTGATGACCTGAGAGCAGGAGGATAGAGGCAGCGGTGTGAGCTGGGGCTGGAGAGGGTGCCCCTCATCCCTCCTGAGCCTGAAATATCTTGGGGGCCCTCGGAGGGACGCGGAGGCCCAGCCAGAAGGCCCAGGGCGGTCCTCACCAAGCTTGTTGACGCCGATCTCCTGCAGCTCTTCCCAGGTGAGGTCAGCCACCAGCCCCATGGAGTCGTAGCCACTGCTCACCAGCTGCTTGTGGTACTGAGGCAGCCCCAGGGCGCACAGCCACTCCAGCAGGTCCGCCTGCAAGAGCCGCACCGTCGGCCCCCAAGCCAGGAGGGCTCAGCCAGCGGTCGGCCTCCAAGCCAGGAGGGCTCAGCCAGCGGTGGAGCCCATGCCTGCCGCCCACTCACCGGGATGTAGTTGGGCAACCACTCGGCGATGCTCAGCTGGGCGATCTCCGAGGCGATCTTCTTCCTGTGCCCAGGCTTGGTCACCCCGATGGCCGTCAGGTCCTGCCACACAAAGTCATGCCGTCAGGCCCCCTCCCCTGGCCACAGGTTCCTGCCCTGCCCTCCTGCTGTGGCACCGACCTCGGGCGTCATGCGGCTAATAGTTGGCACGTCGTAGCCGGCCTGCAGAAAGTGGGCAGTGTAGCCCTCCAGCTGGAACTCGCTCAGCCAGTTATGAATGGCCTGAGCGTCCTGCAAGTTGTGGGGAGGGGGTGCCATTAATGGCGCTGAGCCTGCTGGGGGAGGGGGCTGAGTGCCAAGGCCACAGTCCCGCCATTGACCCCAGCCTCCACCCAGGGGCCTGGTCTGAACAGGAACTCAAGTCCACCCTGAGGCCCATCCCGCCCCCTCCTCTGGGCCCATAGCCACCTCCCCGGTGGAGGTCACACCTTCCCCTCCAGCAGCTGCTCAGGCCTCACGTCCTGGGTGAAGTGCTGCTCCCCCGAGCGATAGTTGGCCAGAGGGCGGTGGTTTGGGTTGTCTTTGAGGACAGAGAGAAATGCATTCAGGATGGCAGGATGCAGGGGTGCCAGGTCCTCGGCCCCCCACCTGCATCTCTCCTGGCCCACCCAGGCCCCCGCCTCCCTTCCTACCTGCCAGGGATGTGGGCTGTAGTCCTGGAGGCACCTGGTCCTCTCCGGCAGAGGGCAGCGGCTGGAGATGGGAAGGTGATGTCTCTTGTTTGGGGAACTGGCAGTGGGAGGCAGGGGAAGGGGAGGAGAAGGGGTTCAGCCCTGGTCCCAAGAGCCCCCCACCCCCCACCCACCTGGGCATTCTCGATAAGGAGGCCGGTGCTGTGGCCGTTGGTGCCCTCGGAGCTCTGCCCGCTGCCGGCACTGCGGATGCTGCCCACGCTGCCCTCACTGCCCACGCTGTTCCTGTCACCTGCTGCGGGGGCAGGAGCCAAGCGGTCAGAACCCCGGTGGGCCCCACCCATAGCTGGCTGGCAGCTGGCCAGAGCCAGACGCTCATGCCGGTGCCCAGCATCGCCATACCCGCTCCTAGAGAGGACATACCTGGGCTGTCTGGGCTGAGGCCCACCCGGGGCAGCTGGCCATAGGTGAGGGGGTGCAGGGGCTCCTCGGCAGGGGGCTGCGGTGTCCTGGAGAAGCCTGGGCGCAGGGGGGTGGGCACAGAGGGGAGACGGGGTGCCAAGACACCCACCCGCTTGCTGACCACCTCGACGATGCCCGGGGGAAAGTAGCCCACACGGTCGGTGCCCCTCTGGCTCTCGTGGATGTGGCCCTTCCAGCGGCCGTCTGGGTGCTGCTCAAGCACCTGTGGCAGATGAGCAGGGGGGCATGGTCACTTCCTGCACCAAGTGGCCAGCCTGCAGCCATGGTCCAGCTCCTCCCTTCCCCACAGGGAGCACCCCCTGATGCTCAAGTGGGCCTATAGTCCTGCCCCTGCCAGCATCCAGCCCAACCCCCAGGGTGCCTCCAGGGCAAACAAAGAGTCTGGAGTCAGCCTGGGTTCAGACCCCAGCTCCACTGCAGGCTAGCTTGTGACTCTGGACAAATCACTTTAATTCTTTTAAGCCTCAATTCTGTTAGCTCTAAGAAAGAAAGTGGTAAGAACGCCTACCTTGCTTAGACGGGAAAGAATTCAATGAGATCGTGCAAATAAAGACCTTAACACAGAGCCTGATCCACAGCAGGTACCCAAGTAAGTGACAGCCACCAACTGTGTTCTCAGAGGAACGCCTGCATCGGGTCCTCACCGTGATGACGTCCCCTGCCCGGATGTTGAGGGCAGTGGGGTCATGGAGGTTCCAGAAATCCTTGAGCGCCCGGACCTTCAGGATCCCTGAGGCCTCTGAGACAAGGAAGAGGACAGGTGTCATCTGACGGTTCCCAGGGCATCTTCCCACCTCTCCAGTCCCCTTCATGACCCTCCCCCAGGTCCCTGCCCCCTGATCCCCACAGTATCCCCCCGGCCAGCCCCAGGAATGTGACATCCGCTCCTCCTCCACTCCCAGGGACCCTCTGGAGTGGCTCTGAAGCCCCTGGGCTGGGTCTTCTCCCCACCACACGCACCCCGCAGGAGCTGCTTAATCTCCCGGCTGGCCTGGGAGGTGGTGAACTGGTTCACGATGTCCAGCGCCGTCTGGTTATACGTGTTCCGAATGTTCACATCCACCCCTCCCTAGGCACACAGAGCGGGGCCAGCCTGTGCTGAGCACCGGGTTGGCCGCTTCTCCCAATTCCCACAGCTACCCAGGAAGTAGCTACTGTTTTCATATTTTACACGAGGAAACGGAAGCTCAAATTTGTTCTGGGATGAGCTCAACACTCAGCCAGTGAAAGGCAGAACTGGGGCTCAAACCACGTCTATCTGCTTTCCAGCCACTTGGGCCCCAACCCATGCAGGACACGCCTTCTCTTGCCTCCCCAGCCAGTCTTGGGTCCAGCACCCGGCAGGGATCTGTATACACATGCGGGGTGACCAGGGGTCCACACCCACCTCCAGGAGCAGCCGCACCACCTCGGTCTTGCCGTACAGCGCGGCCTCATGGAGCGCCGTGCCTGTTTTGGTCTGGCGGTTGATCTCAATCCCGGCTCTCAGGAGCTGCCTGCGGATGGGAGGGCGAGTGACTGGTGTGGGGGGTAGTGGGTACGGAAGGAGCGGAAGCTGATCGCTGGGGGTTGGGAGAGCGATCCAGAGCAAGGGTGAAGGGGGTAGTGGGGCAGGGCACTGAGGGGACGTTAACAGTCCCATAGGAAGAGGAGGGGTAAGCCAGGGGAGCCCCGGTGGGTACCTGATGACCTCTCTGTGGCCATTCTTGGCAGCCAAGTGCAGGGGCGTGGTGTAGTTGGGGTCACATGGGTCCTTGGCCTCCCCCTCCAGCAGCGCCACGCATAAGTGGCTGTTCAACAACAGCTGGGCCACCTGCAGCAACCAGCACTTGGGTAGGGCCTCCCCCCGGAGACCCCACGCACGCCCAGAACCCAGTACCCCAAGAGCAGCAGGCCTCACCTTGAGCCGTCCAAACTCACAGGCCAGGTCCAAGGGCGTCTTCTTGGCCTTGTTGACCAGGCATGGGTTGGACTGATGCTGGAGAAGCATTTCTGACTGGGGTGGGGGGAGCCAGGTGAGGGTCTGGTCTGGCCGGGCCCCCTGTGCCGGCCCCTGCCCCCAGCCCCAGAGCCCCAGGCAGGCTCACACACCACTTCGTAGTGTCCATACTGTGCAGCCAGGTGCAGTGGGATCTGCCCGTCCAGCGAGGCGGCGTTCACAGCTGCAGAGGCGCGCAGCAGCAGCCTCACGGGCTCCAGGCGGCCCTGCCAGGCCGCGTAGTGCAGTGGGCGCATGCCTGCAGGAGGGGACAGGTTTCTAAGGGAGGTCCTGGGATGGCCTGCGGTCGGGGGAAAGAACTGAGCCCAGCTGGAGGGGGGAAGACCCAGAGGAAGCTGGGTGTGGCCAAGGAAGAGGCTGGGCGGAAGCCAGAAGGCCACTGTGCCCACCACAGAGGATCTGGTGGCCTTGTAACCTCAACTTCCCCAGCTGGATAATGGGCTGTCAGTACCACCCATGACCCCAGTGGGCTGTGAAGACTGATGAGGTCCAGCATCTGCAAGCTCCGAGAAGCCACCCCCACATCCCTTGGCATGGCCGTGATGTGGCAGGGGCACGCTGACCCCAGGGTCTGGGGTGGGGGGTGCCCTGGGCTCTCACCGTTGCTGTCCTTGATATCCACGGTGGCCTGAGCCTCCAGCAGCAGGGCGATGAGCTCCAGGCTGCCCCCCAGGGCGGCATGGTGAAGAGCCGAAAAGCTGGCATGGTGGGACACAGGTCAGGGGTGTCAGACAGCAGTCTCCACCCCCGAAATCCTGGTCTTCCAGGGCAGACTCATCCTGGGGGCTGGTGTGGCTGAGTTACTTGCCCACTGTGGCTGCCCCCCCGCACCGCCCCCGCCCCCCAACACACACACACCCTGCCAGCCGTGCCGTGGGAGCGCAGAGCTGCTGGGCTGCGGCATGAAAGGGCTTAGTGTCTGGGCTGAGAGGCCTGTTTGTCTGGCCTCCCCCTCAGCGGGCCCAGGGGAGGGGGCCGTGGGAGCAGGAGCCCCAGGGCTCCTACCCTCCAGGGAGAAAATGGGGCCCAGCAGGAATCGGACCCAAGGAGGCCCCTCAGAGAGGCCCCCTCCCCCACTCAGGGACAGCCCCACGGGCAGGCATGCAGGCAGACGGGCCTGAGTGCTCAGTGAACACGCTTCCAGGGCCGGGTTTGAGAGGGAAAAGGACTCCAGGCCCCTGCTCCTTCCCCACCCCTACCCCACCACGCGGTTTTCAAGAGGGATTGAGGGGGCTCTCACTCACCCATCAGCATCCTGGTAGTTGACATTGAGCCTCTTTGTGGAGCCGAGGAGCTCTGGGGGTTAGAGCAGAGGGGTCAGGGCACCCGTACCCACCCCTGACCCAGGCTCCCTCCTGCCCACTGCTCGGCTCCCGCTGACCTCGCGGAGTGCAGAAAAGCACCTGTCCCATGGCCCGCCAAGCTGTCTGCTCCCTGTGGCCCTTCAGCCTGGCCCATCAGCTGGAGGGCACTGACGCAGGGAGCTGCTGCAGCAGTGGCTGGCTTCCCCGGGTCCCCAGCCCCACTTGTTTATAGTCGAAGGGGGTGGAGATGGGGGCCCCCCCGGCCTGCCGTGCCCTCAAAGGACAGGCCCACGAGTGCATGGTTAGCATTCCTGCCTGAATGGGCCGAGGAGCCAGTCTCATTGTTCCACGGGGCCGAGGGGGCTGAGAGAGAAGAGAGAGGGGCCAGAAGCTTGAGGGTGAGAGGGCGGATGCCAGGGCTGGACCCAAGGACCACGTGCTCGGCCCCGGGAGGGGGGCATCCTTGAGTGGAGCTAGAGGGGAAGGTGGCATCATGCAGACCCACACCATGCCCCGGCTCTGCCAGGCACTCGCTGTGTGATCTGCAGAAAGTCACTTAACCTCTTCGGTTCAGTGTTCTCATCTGTAAAATGGGCTGATCGTAGAAGCCACGCACGAGGGTTGTGAGTACAACGCCTGACCCTCGTGAAAGACGGGAGCTATCAGCATTCAGCGCTCCTTACACGTTAGCCCGTACTCCCGAGATGCAGTGTCTCCAGTGAAAGCTGCTACCACTTCCCCCACCAGCCCCTGTCAGGGGAGGAACTGCAGGCTCTGCACCCCACGAGCTGGCAGACAGTTCCATGCCCCGGGGCAGGGGTAGGGCACCGGATCAGTTCCCTCTCGGGGACAGGGTTCGTGCAGGCGTGCTCCACGTGTGAGCCAGGGCGCAGGAGGCGGGGGGCAGCGGTCCTCAGAGAGAGGAGAGTGCTGTCACAGGCGGGCCCCTGCCTCCCGCTGGAACCCACTCCTGCCGGGAAGGAGGAGGAGGAGGAGGCCCGGCTCAACCCAGCCAGGCATGGTGCCAAGCATGCTGGTCCAGGCCTGCCCCCCAGGCCCCGGTGGGCCCCTGAATACCCCAGCAAGACAGGGCCTCATTCCAATAGGGAGGGACCAAGCGTGCAGTGAGGAGGCGCACAGGACAGGAAGAGGGGGGACAGCTACGTTCAGGGCTGAGCCGAATGGCGCTGCACAGAAAAGGTAAGAGCCGAGGCGTGACAAAGCCGCGAAGTGGGGGAGGCTGCTCCCAGCCATCCTGCAGCCCCCTTGGAAAGTCCTCGTCACACAGAACCGCTCAGTGCAGTGGACAGAACAGAGGCCCGAGGAGCAGGAAGCGCATGGTTCAGATTCTTCTCCCTCTGCCCAGCTGTGTGACCTTGGCCAGCCCTGGGACCTCTCTGAGCCTCGCTGAGGGCAAGGAGGTCAATCCAGGGAAGTCCCTCCACCTGCTGCCTGCCTGGACGGTCCGGGGCGGCCGAGAGGCAGCCCCTGCGGGGAGTGGCAGGACAACGTGACAGGAACAAGGGCAGGGCCAGCCTGGGTGACTCTGTTTTTTTTTTTTCCAGAACAATGGCCGGAAAGGCGGTGGGGGAGAGGCTCCGAGTGACTGGGCTGGGGACCTTGGTGGGGAGGGCGGAGGGTCCTAGGTTCCTGGCAGCAGCTCCAGGCACTTCCCCTGCGCCACCACCTTCTTCCCAGGGTCTCACTCCTGATTTAGGCTCGGGCGGAGGATGTGAGCTCAGCGGGCCACCCCCAGCCCGCTCCATTTCCTCTGGTCAGAGAAGGGGACAGCTCAGAGCAGGGAGGAGGGAGGAAGGGTGGACCAGGCCTGGGCATCGGTCTCCCTCTCCTCCCAGGTAACTGCTCCCTGAGGACCCAGGTGGGCAGGGAGGGCCGGCCCCCCAGTGACCTGGTACCCAACAGAGGCGGCTCAGGGCGCACCCCTCTTTGGACATCCAGGAAGCTCGAGCCACCGCCCAGGGGGAAAGAGGTAGCCCTTGACGCCTCCCTTCCGGCAGTTCCCTTCACCCTCCTGGGTATGGAGCAGGAGCCCGCAGCCCCTCCCTTCTGAGAGCAGCTTCAGAATCACCTCAAGAACTTTCTGATTCTGCAAAGTCCTGGGCTGTCTGTGATGATTCTGTAATTCTGGGGGAGACCAGGAAGTCGGCACTTTCAGAACAATCCGTGGGTGATTCTGACGGACAGCCGAGTGCGGTAGCACAGGGAGGAGGGCTCAGGCTTGTGGTGTGACCTGCCACGCCACTGCTGTGTGGCCCTGGGCAAATCACTAACTCTCTCTGAGTGTCAGTTTCCTTATCTGTAAAGTGGATATAGAAGTACCTGTCTCACAGGAAATAGAGGCAACTACAGTATGGACAGTAGCCTCCCAGGCTCCTCTGTCTGTGGGATTCTCCAGGCAAGAATACTGGAGTGGGTTGCTGTTTGCTTCTCCAGGGGATCTTCCGGACCCAGCGATCACACCCAGGTCTCCAGTCTTACAGGCAGATACTTCACCAACTGAGCCACGGGGGAAGAGCCCTAGGGTCTGCAAAGGTCACTTTGGGATCTCCTTTTTGTCACCAGTTCTCCCAGTCCTCTGAGGAGGAGACAGGGAGCCCCAGAGAGACAGGGAGTCCAGGACCCCATGACTCTAGGCCTCTGCCTAGACTCCATCCCCATGACTCTTTGTCTGTGGGGGAATGGGCATCGTCCCCCATAGACACTCCCCACTGAGCACCGCGGGCCTGCCCAGAGCCTAGGACCCCAGCTGCCAAGTCCCCGCCACCAGCTGCCAGCCACTTGCCTCCCTGAGGGCCTCATTTTAAGGCCCCAGGGCTACGAGGCCAAGGCCCCACTGGGCAGATCGCCAAAACCAACACCGAGGTGTGGGGAGGAGGGGAGTGGCTCCCACTCTTGGGTCTCTAGGGCCCTCCTTGGCACCTTCTCCTTATTGGGCTCACCCTGCACCCACTTCCCCAGGGTACAGAGAGCACCCTCTCCAACTCCATCTCCCGACAACCTGGGTGTCCTGCCCTGGTGTGGAAGCGGGGGCACTCACACACGTGCACAACTCCCAAGCCCTTAAAATCCTTTCTTTGGGCACCCATACTTCCAGGTGTGGGTGGGGATAATAGACATCTTCAGGTAGCCCGGGGGAACCCTTCCTGTGCAAGGGCCAAGCTGTGTCTTGGGGCTAGAGCCCCAGCACTTGAGAAAGGTCCTCTCTCCCTTCCTGTCCCTGCTGGTCGAGGAACTCAGGGGACAAGTCCAGTGTCCTCCTGGGACAGTCCAGGGAGCTTGCCCTGAAGCCCAGAGGTCTACTCTTCTTGGGGGTGGGGGCGGGTCTCATTGCAGAGGTACTCAGGAGCTGGAAGTCAGGTGTAGCCACCTGTACACGGAGCTCTCACAGCTCTATTGACTAGAGACCCCAGGCTGCAGAGAGACCTCTCTCTCAGGAAATTAACTTTGGACACACACCCTCCAGTAGGCTTCAGTAACAGGTTGCTGCTGCTGCTGCTGCTAAGTCGCTTCAGTCGTGTCCGACTCTGTGCGACCCCATAGACGGCAGCCCACCAGGCTCCGCCGTCCCTGGGATTCTCCAGGCAAGAATACTGGAGTGGGTTGCCATTTCCTTCTCCAACGCGTGAAAGTGAAAAGTGAAAGTGAAGTCGCTCAGTCGTATTGGACTCTTAGCGATCCCATGGACTGCAGCCTACCAGGCTCCTCCGTCCATGGGGTTTTCCAGGCAAGAGTGCTGGAGTGGGGTGCCATTAACAGGTTAGATAATGTGAACTTTGTTTTAAGCAGAAAGTGAAAGTTGCTCAGTCGTATCTGACTCTTTGCGACCCTATGGACTATACGGTCCATGGAATTTTCCAGGCCAGAATACTGGAGTGGGAAGCCTTCCCCTTCTCCAGGGGATCTTCCCAACCCAGGGACCCGAACCCAGGTCTCCTGTGTTGCAGGTGGATTCTTTACCAGCTGAGCCACCAGGGAAGCCCAAGAATACTGGAATGGGTAGCTTATCCCTTCTCCAGCAGATCTTTCCGACTCAGGAATCGAACCAGGGTCTCCTGCATCGCAGGCAGATTCTTTACCAGGTGAGCTACCAGGAAAACCTCTCTTTGGGGGCAGAATTCCCTGTAAAAAAAGCTATCTTACACTCAGAGGAGCCCATGATAAACGTGTCCCACTGCTGTGATTAAATAATAATAAAAAAGCTATCTTACAAATGTTGTCATCAAATTGATAAAAACACAGAGATGCTCTGGTTGGACTGAGGGGTCAGGGGTGGAGCGCTACCTATTCAGTCTTTCCCAACCACTGCCAGAAACCCTTTGGCTCCAAAGAACACACCGGAAAAACCACCTGCTGAAGGCAACTCCACAAGGGCAGGAATTTGGATTGGTTTTGTTCACTGCTGGAGCTCAGAGCATAGAACAGAGCCTGGCACACAGTAGGCACTGCCCCCAAACTAGAATGAATGTACTTCAATCCTTTTACTTTACAGGTGAGGAAACTGAGGCCCAGAGAGGTTATGAGATTTGCCTAAGGATACACAGCAAGGGGGACCCAGCTTCCTCTCCAGTGTTCCCACATTGAGGCACTCCCACTCCAAGTCCCCAGATCAGAGTGACCACTCCCCCCAGGCCTCTCTCTACAGCCTGGCACTCAGAGGAGGGTCTCAGGTAGACAGTCACCCCACCAAGTACTCACTTGTCTTTGTGGCCTTGACCTTAGCCACCAGTTTCTGCACACCAGTCACATCTCCATTCTTGACAGCGAGGATCAGGTCCTGTTCTCGACCCATTTTTCCTGGTCCCTGGGCTGGACTCTGGGCTCAGGGGTCCAGGGCAGAGGCAGGGAAACTGGTCTAAGCCGAGATGTCAGGGTGCCATCCCTTGGCCCTTTGGAGGGCCAGGCGTCCGGTGTGGGGGGAGTGTGTCTGGTGTCCCAGGCAGTGGGCTTCTTGGTAGGCACTGACGGGTACTCCTTCAAGGTGCTTCGTGAGCTGCAGCCACAAGCAGGAAAGCTGATCTCTGAGGGGGTGGAGGCTGTGTGGAAATCTGGACGGATATCAGCTTGCAGCTTCCGACAGCCCAGGGATGGGCCAGGAATGGGGGCGCCAATCTTCCCAACGCGGCTCAGGAGCACCGGTGCTCACCCAGAGAGAAGCCAGCATTCCCTCGTGCCTTGGGCAGCAGGGGTGGCCAGGTCTTGGGGGTCTGGAAAAGGTGTGATCCGCTGAGGGTCTGCTGAAGGCTGGGTCGGAGTCTGTAAGGGTCCCAGAAGCAGGGCTCAGAGAAAGAAAAGGACAGAGCTTCCAGGGAGCCCCCAAGTTACCCTGGCTGCCCTTCTGAGTCAAGGGAGGGGCTGAGCCACTCTAGGCGGGAGGGAGCCGCCATGCATGAGAGGAGTATTGGGGGGGGAGGGGGTGTTCTGGGAGGGGGAGGCTGAGTCACCGAGGCCCCAGGGCACCTGGCAGTACCTCAACCCTGGGCAGGAGGGGCCCTGGCAGAACGACGCACGGGGGCAGGTCGGGCCAGCAGCCTGTTCTCCACAGCCTGAGGCTCTGACACCCACAGACAAGTAGGGGGCCAGAAGGTGGGGCCTGGGAGGGTCAGGCACAGGAGGACTGGCAGGGGTCACCCCTCCCCATTTAGGCTCTGCCCTGATCACCGGAAGCCCTAGCCCCAGGGCTCTTTATGAATTCAGGTGGAGTGGGGAGGTATGGCCCCCCTGTCTCTGGCGGAGGGTCTGCCTGCAGGACAGTGAGGCTTTACAGCACCTGTTGCTGACCCATCCTCACCCTAGTGCGGGATGCAGAAGCAGCCGGGCAGAGAACAGAGATGAGAGCTGGGGTACTGCTGCTAAATGGGGCTGTCCGCCCTCCCAAGCCTGAATCTGAGTCCCAGAGCCCCGACTTCACTTTAGAAAAGCTGACGTCAGTTTCTCAGTGGCCGAGAATTTGTTGCCCGAGTCCCGTGGCGTGAGACTCGCGGCAGGCCTGGGGCCCTAGCTGGGGTCCTCTTACTCCCCAGAAGTCCCAAGCCCAAACCAGATGGCACTCCAGCTCAAAGCCCGCGGCCCGACATTGGGGGAGGGCGCCCCTGGCAGTGTATGGGGTCGGGCTGGCTCCCCCGCCCCCCGGAATGCCAGTCCAGCGCCGCGCAACCCCCCAACCCAGCCCAGCCCAGGCCGACCGGGGAACAAAGCGGCGAGAAGGACCGGAGGGCCAAGCGCCCGGAGGGATTGATGCGGGGAGACGGTGTACTGGCGCGAGGAAGACAGAAGGACCCGACGGACGAAGACGCCCGCGGATCTCGCAAGAAAAGTTACTTTGTGCCCGCCCTCAAGGCTGCTGACCCCCAGATCAGGCCCCGCAGTCTCACCTTTCCCAGCCGCCCCGCCGGGGGTCCGGCCGGTCCTGCTCCGTCCCTGGCCCCCTGGACGGTGGCTCCCACTGCCCCCCCCCTCACCCCTTTAAGAGTGAAAAAGTTGGCTTAAAACTCAACATTCAGAAAACCAAGGTCATGGCATCTGGTCCAATCACTTCCTGGCAAATAAATAGGGAAAAAGTGTCAGACTTTATTTTTTGGGCTCCAAAATCACTGCAGATGGTGACTGTAGCCATGAAGTTAAAAGATGCTTGCTCTGTGGAAGAAAAGGTATGACCAACCTAGACAGAATATTACAAAGCAGAGACATTGCTTAGCCAAAAAAGTTCTGTCTATTCAAAGCTATGTTTTTTCTTCTAGTCATGTATGGATGTGGGAGTTGATCTATAAAGAAAGCTGAGTGCTGAAGAATTGATGATTTTGAACTGCAGTGTTGGAGAAGACTCTTTAGAGTCCCTTGGACTGCAAGGAGATCCATCCAGTCAGTCCTGGGTGTTCATTGCAAGGACTGATGTTGAAACTGAAACTCTAATACTTTGGCCACCTGATGTGAAGAACTGACTCATTTTAAAAGACCCTGATGCTGGGAAAGATTGAAGGTGGGAGGAGAAGGGGACAACAGAGGATGAGATGTTTGGATGGAATCACTGACTCTATGGACATGAATTTGAGTAAACTCCAGAAGTTGGTGATGNAAACTGAAACTCTAATACTTTGGCCACCTGATGTGAAGAACTGACTCATTTTAAAAGACCCTGATGCTGGGAAAGATTGAAGGTGGGAGGAGAAGGGGACAACAGAGGATGAGATGTTTGGATGGAATCACTGACTCTATGGACATGAATTTGAGTAAACTCCAGAAGTTGGTGATGTACAGGGAGACCTGCTGTTCTGCGTTTCATGGGGTCACTCGAACACAACTGAGTGACTGAACTGAACTGATTAACTCAGTTATAAAAGAAATGAAGTACTGATATACACTACAAAATGAACAACCTTAAAAACATTATGCTAAGTAAAAGAAGTCAGACATGAAAAGATACACATTGTACTATTCTATTAATTTGAAATATTGGCATTAGGTAAATCTGTATATACAGAAAGTAGATAGATTAGTGGCTGCCAAGAGCCAGGCCTATGGATATGGAGTGACTAGTTTATACAAGATCTGTTTCGCAATGATGACAATGTTTTGTAATTCAATATAAGTGACAGTCTCATTACACTGTAAATGTACTAAATTCCACTGAATTGTACACTTTAAAATGGTCATTTCATGTTATATGAATTTTAGCTAAATTTAAGGAAAGTGGGCTTCCCTTCTTTCTAAAATCTTGATTCTTCAGTTCTTGGCTCCCTTATCAGAACTCTGATGTCTCGAAATATATGCTTTTAAACATAGGCAGATTTGGTGCCTTCCTGATTTATTCAAACTTGTGATAACCTCTTTCCTCTAAGTTCCAAGAACTATTATTGACTGCTGTACTTAAATCTATACAATTATAGATCATATACATATGTATATATACATTGAGGACTTCCCTGGTGGCTCAGACGGTAAAACGTCTGCCCACAGTGCGGGAGACCTGGGTTTGATCCCTGTGTCAGGAAGATCCTCTGGAGAAGGAAATGGCAACCCATTCAGTACTCTTGTCTGGAAAATCCCATGGACAGAGGAGTGTAGTAGGCTACAGTCCATGGGGTCACAAAGAGTCGGACACAACTGAGTGACTTCACGTCACTTCACTTATGAATGTGTGTATACTCTTATAGATTATATATGTATATCAGTTCAGTTCAGTCGCTCAGTCGTGTCCGACTCTTTGCGACCCCATGAATTGCAGCACGCCAGTCCTCCCTGTTCATCACCATCTCTCGGAGTTCATTCAGACTCATGTCCATCGAGTCCGTGATGCCATCCAGCCATCTCATCCTCGGTCGTCCCCTTCTCCTCCTGCCCCCAATCCCTCCCAGCATCAGAGTCTTTTCCAATGAGTCAACTCTTCACATGAGGTGGCCAAAGTACTGGAGTTTCAGCTTTAGCATCATTCCTTCCAAAGAAATCCCAGGGCTGATCTCCTTCAGAATGGACTGGTTGGATCTCCTTGCAGTCCAAGGGACTCTCAAGAGTTGTCTCCAACACCACAGTTCAAAAGCATCAATTCTTCGGCACTCAGCCTTCTTCACAGTCCAACTCTCACATACATACATGATCACAGGAAAAACCATAGCCTTGATTAGATGGATCTGTGGTATTTGTTAAATGCACTTTTCTTGGTTTTAACCTAGAATTTTTATTCCACATCCCTGAGGTTAGAACCAATGAGCTGTCTCAGGTGATTCTGATTCACTATTAACCATTGTGCTATGTGCTGGAGATTATCTCTTGGTTAAAACCAAGAAAAGTGCATTTAACAAATAGCACAGATGCTTGAAAGCCATGTGCTACAGAAGTTCAAGAAACCCCTTGACACTTATGCCAGTCTCGTTCCCCATTGATGATGCAATGCCGTATGTGTTACCTACATTTTACCTTTGCTGTCATTCCACCCAGTGTTGAATCAGAATATGCAGAGAAGGCTACACCATCAACATGTATGATATGTCAAACTATGGCAAGGTGATTCAGTTATTATTGCTAAAAGGAATTTACATTTTGCATATCATAACTTTTATTTTGCATTGATATTCAGTGATAAAGTAATTGGACTCTACCTGCTGTATTTTTTGTTGGCTTACAAAAATCTAATATGCCACATAGCAAGAGAAGCGGCAGGGGGCATGGGCAGCAATTGCTTTGTATTTAACCATGACCAAGGTAAGGAGAGTATGAAGGGGCAAGAGAAGGAAACATCAAGAAGTGCAGAGATTAAAAACAAAATAAAACAAGTAAAGACCCTGGTGTCTGAAGAGAATAGATACAAATGGAAATCACTGTCAGAGTAATTCCTATTAAAGTATTTTTGCCTCAATTATTTGCCTCCAATATTTAAATGAAAGTATTTTAGGAGCTTGTAAGACCCAAGTAATTAACTTTATGGCCCAGTTAATGTTGGATGGAAACATAGCCACTTGGCATGGGCTTCAGCTCACACAGTGATACTGGAGGTGCGGAGAGACTGCATATCTCAAGGTCCCCTGCACTGCTGCCTTCATTCTCAAGTGGCCCTGCAGATCTGCCTGGCTCCAGTGGACAGCTCCTCCTCTTCTGAAAGTTTAGACTGTAGGGAGCTCTCTGATGGATTCTACTCTCACAGTTGCTCTCTGTATTTTAGAGCCAAGTGCTGAAATATTTTCCCATAACAACTTGAAAGAAAGTGAAAGTCGCTCAGTCGTGTCCGACTCTTTGGGGCCCCTTGGACTGTCCATGGAATTCTCCAGGCCAGAATACTGGAGTGGGTAACCTTTCCCTTCTCCAGGGATCTTCCCAACCTAGGGATAGAACCCAGGCCTCCAGCATTGCTGGCTATTTCTTTACCAGCTGAGCCACAAAGGAAACCCAAGATAACTGGAGTGGGTAGCCTATCCCTTCTCCAGGGGATCTTCCCGACCCAGAAATTGAACTGGGGTCTCTCACATTGCAGGTGGATTCTTTACCATCTGAACTACCAGGGAAGCCCTACTCAGCCACTTCTAAATCCTGAGACTTCAGCCTGATTAGTTAATCATTCTATGCCTTAGTTTCCTCTTATGATAAATAAACCCAAGATCACTGGGGTGGGTAGCCTATCCCTTCTCCAGGGGATCTTCCCGACCCAGAAATTGAACTGGGGTCTCTCACATTGCAGGTGGATTCTTTACCATCTGAACTACCAGGGAAGCCCTACTCAGCCACTTCTAAATCCTGAGACTTCAGCCTGATTAGTTAATCATTCTATGCCTTAGTTTCCTCTTATGATAAATAGACCAATACCTTCTACATAGGATTAGAATTATTCTTCTACCATGAAGAATAAATGAGATAATTAAAGTAAAGCAATAAACACAGTGTCCCCAAAATGCAGTAGTCCTTAATAGAGTCCCTATTTTTATAGGAGTTCAAAGTGAGTAGATTTGAAATTTTGTTCTACCAGTGGTATTTATTCCAAGTTGCCCATGACATTTTGTCCCTCTTAAATGAATCTCAGCAGTATCCTGAGCCAGCTATGCCTTTCTCTTTGTTCCCCTGTTCCCCTTCTCTATACCCAGATCTTTCCAGGGACCACTCTTCCTGGTCTGGATGCTGGCTTAGATGGGCTGTGGTAAAAATGGACAGGATACTTGCACACCTTACCATATACCAGATACTTCACATACATTACTTTATTTAATCCTCACAAAACAATGTACATAGTTTACGTGTATATATATACACACATACACACACATATATATGTGTATGTGTTTGTCTAGCTCTATACAACTATATCAATATGTAGACAGATATATGGTTGAAAATGGATTCTTAGGTTACACAAATTGTTAAAAATGATAGTTTGTGAGAGATTGAGCAAGTATCTACCATGGTTCAATCTATCAGATACAAAATTGATTTTTTTACATTATGTCCTGTCAGCTTTAATCTATAAGGGTTGATTTTTGAGCTGAGCTTTAAACTAGGAATGGATGAGAAAACTAAGAAGGTAAGCCTTCCTGGTAGAAGTATTCAGGGAGAATTTAGAGTTAACTCCTAACAACCTCATTTGGTTGGATCTTATTGTGTTTCATTACTGCTTCAGTGTGCTCCTGTATAATTTAAGACTTATTGTGCCAAACTTTTCCAAAGGGGGAAAAATCATAAAAGTCAAGCTGAGACTTTTCACAGTTATTTAGAGATCGCAATATCACTGAATTTAAGCTATGTGAACAGAAAATGCCAACCATTGGGGCAATAATTGCCACTAGGAAAAAAAAAAATCCATTTATCTTACATGAGCATCAAATGATTCTTGCATTGAAATAAAAAAAGAAAGAATTCCAGAATCATCCTTCCCTTGCTTTCTGATGACAGTGCCACCCACTGCAGGTAATCAGTTCAGGGACATGTGGGAGGCTGCTCCACAGGAGCTGTGCAGGTTGAGTTTCTTTGGCAGGTAAGAACTGCCCCTCTGGGCAATGTACCCACTAAAGAAAAAGTGGAAGGCAGCTAAATTTTGCAAGCATCACCCCAGGACTGAAATTTGCAGTAAGAAATGGAGACAGGGCTTATAGATCCAGAAGCAAGGGAGGTCACAGGATGGGGAATGCCAAGGAACTTCACTGGTCTTAGATCTAAAATCTTAGCCACGTAAATAGCACAAGATTGGTTTTTTTTTTTTTTTTTGGCTGTATTAATTTATGACTCAGTTTATAAGAACTCAATTCTGGTTAAAAAACAAAAACACAAAGGTTAAATGGCAGACTGATAATTAAAGGAACAGATACAGAGTATGGTTCAGAAAAGAGAAGACAAAAGAGCAACAGAGATTTTAGTAGCAAAATATAATGGTCTATTGTTTTAGGTCACTATTATAAAGGGTTAAATCAATATTGATACCTTTTATTTTTGTTTCCATAATTCAAATCCCTGAGAGTTCAGTTTGGCCTGGACTGGGTCCTGTGCCTGCCACCTTGACCAGGAAGAAGATGGTACTTTAATCAATAGCCCCATCAAGATTGCCTATAGTGGGGAAGTGGTGTCTGGGATGGGGAAATCAATATGCTATTTCTAGAAGCTGTAAGAATGTAGGGCACAAGAAACCTTCCACTTTGGATTGTGCATTTTTACTCCTGAGGGCAGTACTTAGTTTCTCTAGAGCAGCAACCAGCCCACAGAGTTTCTCTGTAGATCGGACACTTTCCACACTTGAAGTGAAGAAGTTAACTATCTTTCTTACATACATCATATTTATGAGTATGTTCTATTTTTGTATTTAAAAGTTTACTTCTTTCTAACAACTATGATTATATACCTATTTTTTCTCCATTACTATTGCATTGGAATAATTTTCTATCATTAAATGTTTTCAAAAATATACTTTTAATGACTGTTATGTCATTGTGGGTTATCATAATTTATTCTATTTTCATCTGCAGTAAAGTTAAGTTTTTAAGTAAATTTAAACTTAAATCTATGTACCCATCTGCAATTATTTTCCCCAGGATAAATTCCTAGAATTAACAGGTCTACACAAGTGAATACTGTTAGGATTCAGTTCAGTTCAGTTCAGTCGCTCAGTTGTGTCCGACTCTTTGAGACCCCATTGAACTGCAGCACGCCAGGCCTCCTTGTCCATCACCAACTCCCGGAGTTTACTCAAACTCATGTCCAACCATCTCATCCTCTGAGGTACCCTTCTCCCACTTTCAATCTTTCCCAGAATCAGGGTCTTTTCAAATGAGTCAGTTCTTCGCATCAGGTGGCCAAATTATACATATTGCCAAATTTCCCTCAATAGAAATATTTACATCCATAGAAGGAAAAGACAGAGTGGGGAAAAGAAAGACATAGGCATAGGACTAACACCTTGAAGAGTATTTATAGACCACTGTCTGGCTTGGCACAGGGGAGATATTTGGTCTGGTTATAATGTGACCATCCCTGGACACAGGATGAATGTTCAGCTCCCAAGAGGGTATGTACATTTCCAAGTTAATTTGTGTCCCAACTAGTGCTTTGTGACTAGAGATGTATTTGCAATTGCTAGCACCAGAATGACTATAAACCAATCTTAATAAAGTACCCACAGCATGCCTAATTGTAAGTACTGCATCATCTTGATAAAATCTTATTTGCAATACCTAATTGCAAATGTACCCCTAGGCAATTAAATGAGGTGACTAAATCATTTTATTTCTTCCTCTAAGATTATTTGCATTCAATGTCTTCCTTCATAGATGAAAATTTGTGGTATATAATCAAATACAGAGGTGGAAGAGACATAAAATAACATTATCCCAGAGGCAAATGTGCAGAATGTGTACTAACTCTCTGCTAGTCAAAATGTGTACTAACTCTCTGCTAGTCAAAATTCAGTATCTACCTAATTATTCAGGTCACACTGCATTTAACTGCTCTCTTATTTTTCTAGTCTTTCTCAACTGTAGGTACTCTAAGGATTGAATCCATTCAGTGTTATATTTCCACTTGTTTTCTTGGCTGATGATGTAACAGTCTTTGAATGAAAGAATACCTGAGTTTGAATTACAACTCAGCTATTCAGCAGTTGTGTGATGAATATCAGCCTGTTTCCTCATTTGTAAAATAGAATTCATAATAGCTATTTTCAAGGGTTGTTATGAAGAATGAATGAGATTACACATATAGTGCTTAACATATTTAGTGTATATGGTAGCTACTTTATAATAATGATATAAACTTGTTGAATGTTTAAAGAATTGTGTTTTCTACTCTGTAGAATCATTTTGTTTACTAGATGCCTAGGTCCTGTTCTCATGTATTCCTTTTTCCTTTTATCTTACTCTGTTCTCTAGCTACTACTTTCTTCATGTGTGCTCATGGCTTTGTTCATGACTTCATGACTGTTATTGTTTCTTGATAATTCTCTTTCTCCTAATCTTAGTTTACAGCTCTGGTCAACTAAGTTCCTGGGATG
Source organism: Cephalophus harveyi (assembly GCA_006410635.1). NCBI lineage: Eukaryota > Metazoa > Chordata > Mammalia > Artiodactyla > Bovidae > Cephalophus > Cephalophus harveyi. The sequence goes on from SJYT01075523.1 coordinate 145,096, forward strand.
AATAGACTCTGTTAACATGACTGAGTGACTGAACTGACTGACTGACTGACTCCCTGATCAGAGTAGGTAATAAACATGTGCATTCTGTTCTTCTACTGATGTAGAGTATATGACCTCCAAGTCATCCATCATAGCACTCCTGGTTAGAAAGTTTTTTCATCTATCTATCTATTCAACTATCTGCTTGTCAGCATCTACTAATGATAAACAGAGCATCATGTGTTTATTGTATCCCTCAGGTATTTAAAATAACCTCCAATACTTCCAGGTTTTTCCTCTTCCTCTATAAATGACATTCTCCTTATCCTTTTCAATATGTCACACGGCCCCTAGGAGGGTCCCAAATAGCCCCTTAGATAAGTCCCGTTCCCTAAGCCTCATTTGAAGGGCCCTGTCAGTTTATTTCTGTTGCCTTTAAACTGTAATGTTCAACATTGACTATTCTTTGGAAGAGATCTGGCTGAGTAAAACAAAGAAAGACTGTCTGCAGACTCAGATGACCTTTGGTAAAGGAATGACAAATGACAATGAGCTAGTAGAGAATGTTTTATTTTGAGCAGAAAGCCTGTCTAGAACCCATAAAATCACCTTGTATGGGTTTGGGGACAGTCTTCTAAGCCAAAAAGCCTGAGTGACATTTTTTTATTTTTCTTTTCAAGGCTTTTTCTTCATGCTGTAAATCAGATAACATGGAGCAGCACTCTCTCTTTCCTCCTCAAATTAGAATCATAGTATCAGAATGTAAGCATCTCTGAATCTATGAGCTGTATTGTGTGTTTAGTCGTTTCAGTCATGTCTGACTCTGCAACTCTATTGACTGTTACCCATCAGGCTCCTCTGTCCGTGGAATTCTCCATGCAAGAATACTGGAGTGGGTTTCCATGCCCTCCTCCAGGGGATCTTTCTGACTTGTGCATTGAACCTGGGTCTCCTGTGTTGCAGGTGGATTCTTTACTGCTGAGCCACCAGGGAAGCCTGTGTATGACAAATAGGCACATCAATTAACCTTTCGGGGCCACAGTTTTATCACCTGTAATGAACAAATCATATATGTGGGAATTTTGAAGCTTATTGTGCGTATCAGTTGTGCGGGACAGCATACATCATAAAAACCTTTGAAAACCGCAAAGAAGCATAATAATATAAAAAATCACCATTTAAAAAATTTCCCTCACTTTGAATTTTGGCTAGATATGCCTTTGGCACCATCTCTTTCCTTCACTGAATATGTATATCAGACACTATGGTAACAATATCCTATAATTTGATGGTTGCCCTGTGCTGTTGGTTCTTACTGTGGTATCTTATTACAATAGGAATTTTTTAGTTACCATCTCTCCTGACCTCTTGACAACATTCAGCACTCTAATTCACTCCTCTTTGAAGCACTTTTCTCTTGGATTCTGTAATAACATTCTCCTTGGTTTGCTCCTACTTCTCTAGTTCGTCATTCTTAACTTCTTTGCTAAATTTTTCTATCAACTTTTATGTTGTAACATCTCAAAGTTCAGTCCTAGGTCATCTTCTCTTTTTACTTTTTTTAAATTTGATGCATTTCAAAATAATTACCAAAATAGAGTTGGTTAATACCTTCACCCCAGTACATAATTACCACTTTAGCTGAAATTCCAATACTTTGACCACTTGATGCAAAGAACTGACTCTTTTGAAAAGACTCTGATGCTGGGAAAGATTGAAGACAGGAGGAGAAGGGGGTGACAGAGGATGAGATGGTTAGATGGCATTACCAACTCAATGGACATGAGTTTGAGTAAACTCTGGGAGTTGGTGATGGACAGGGAGGCCTAGCGTGCTGTAGTCCATGGGGTTGCAAAGAGTCGGACACAACTGAGTGACTGAACTGAACTGAGCAACTTAAAAAAATGTAATATTGTTAACTACAGTAACCACACTAAACATCAGATTCCCAGAGCTTATTCATCTCATAATTGGAAATGCATACCCTTTGACCAATATCTCTCCATTTCCTTTTTATTCACTTCATTGGCAAACTATAAGTTTTTGCTTTGTTCAGTTCAGTTCAGTCGCTCAGTCGTGTCCGACTCTTTGCGACCCCATGAATCGCAGCATGCCAGGCCTCCCTGTCCATCACCAACTCCCGGAGTTCACTCAGACTCGCGTCCATCGAATCAGTGATGCCATCCAGCCATCTCATCCTCTGTCGTCCCCTTCTTCTCCTGCCCCTTAAAGTTTCCTTAAAACATCTTACCTATAGAAGAATCTCTTTTTCTCTGTAATTGAACTTTGATCACATACCAAAATTTTAACTTTTACTCCCATTTTTTATGTCACAATTTCTCTCTTTTCTTTTTGTGTCAGTTCAGTTCAGTTCAGCCACTCAGTCATGTCCGACTCTTTGTGACTCCATGAATTGCAGCACACCATGCCTCCCTGTCCATCACCAACTCCCAGAGTTCACTCAAACTCACGTCCAACGAGTTGGTGATGCCATCCAGCCATCTCATTCTCTGTCATCCTCTTTTCCACCTGCCCCCAATCCCTCCCAGCATCAGAGTCTTTTCCAATGAGTTAACTCTTCGCATGAGGTGGCCAAAGTACTGGAGTTTCAGTTTTAGCACCATTCCTTCCAAAGAACACCCAGGACTGATCTCCTTCAGAATGGGCTGGTTGGATCTCCTTGCAGTCCAAGGGACTCTCAAGAGTCTTCTCCAACACCACAGTTCAAAAGCATCAATTCTTCAGCACTCAGCTTTCTTCACAGTCCAACTCTCACATCCATACATGACCACAGGAAAAACCATAGCCTTGACTAGATGGACCTTTGTTGGCAAAGAAATGTCTCTGCTTTTGAATATGCTATCTAGGTTGGTCATAACTTTCCTTCCAAGGAGTAAGCGTCTTTTAATTTCATGGTTGCAGTCACCATCTGCAGTGATTTTGGAGCCCCCAAAAAGTAAAGTCTGCCACCATTTCCACTGTTTCCCCATCTATTTGCCATGAAGTGATGGGACTAGATGGCATGATCTTCGTTTTCTGAATGTTGAGCTTTAAGCCAACTTTTTCACTCTCCACTTCCACTTTCCTCAAGAGGCTTTTTAGTTCCTCTTCACTTTCTGCCATAAGGGTAGCAATTCTGCTCTCCAATAGGTAGCATTTCTGATGTGCCTATTTGTCATATACAGGCTTCCCTGGTGGCTCAGCAGTAAAGAATCCACCTGCAACACAGGAGACCCAAGTTCAATGCACAAGTCAGAAAGATCCCCTGGAGGAGGGCATGGAAACCCACTCCAGTATTCTTGCATGGAGAATTTCATGGACAGAGGAGCCTGATGGGCAATGGTCGATAGAGTTGCAGAGTCAGACATGACTGAAACGACTAAACACACAATATAGCTCATAGATTCAGAGATGCTTACATTCTGATGGGTAGCATTACATTCTGAAGGGTAGCATTTCTGCTCTCCTTTATTCCTGAGAGACAGATTTATTGAGCAAAATATGGTTATTTTTTGGTAGATTTTTCTTTTAGTCTTTTGGGTATATCACCCCTCACATCTGACCTACACTGTTTTTACCAATAAATCCATGGATAACTGTATGGGGGTTCTCTTATATTAAACAAAAATCTTGTTTCTTTAAAAATTCTCCTGTTGTCTTTGATTTTAGACAATTTTATTATAAAGTGTCTTGGACTGGATCATTTTGGATTGAGAATTTGAGATGATCTATTAGCTTCATAAACTCAGATATCCAAATCTTTCTGCAGATTTGGGAAATTCTCAGTTGTATTAAAACAGATGTTCTCCTTTAAAATTTTCTTCTTAATAATGCATAAGCTGTTTCTTTTAAAAGTATTCCATAGTTCATGTAGGCGTTTTTTGTTGTAGTTGTTTCTTTTTAAAATATTTTGTTGAATTTATTTATTTTAGTTGAAGGATAATTTCTTTACAATATTGTGATTTTTTTTTTTTTTGGTCATACATCAGTATGAATCAGTCACAGGCATGCATTGGTCCCTTCCATCCTCTGTCCCCCTCCCACCTCCCTTCCTACCCCATTCCTCCAGATTGTCACAGAGCACTGGCTTTGGGTGCCCTATGTCATACATCAGATTCCCACTGGTTTTAGTCACTCTTTCATTTTCTGTTTTTGCTTCTATGACCAGATGATTCTAAATGACCTTTCTTCTAGTTCACTAATTCTGTATTCTGCTTGAGTTTGCTGTTGAAACTCTTTGTTCTTCAGTTCAATTATCAAGGTCTTCAACTCTAGACTTCTAATTTTTTTTAAAGAAAGTGGTTTCCATTATTTTGTCAATAGCAACCCACTCCAGTATTCTTGCCTGGAGAGTCCCATGGATGCAGGAGCCTGGTGGACTACAGTCCATTAGGTTGCAGAGAGCTGGACATGACTGAGCGGCTAACACACACACACATTATTTTCTCAAACTCCTCATTTTGTTCGTACATTGTGTTCCTGATTTCTTTTTGTTTTCTATACTTTTTTTAAAAAAATTTCTCTAATTGCTTTAAAAGGATTACTCTGAATTCTTGTCAGGTCATAAAGCTCTATTTCCTTAGGGTCAGTCACTGGAGTTTTATTAGTTTCCATTGGGATGTGATGTTTTCTTGATAATTCATGATCCTTGTGGCCTTGCATTGTTGTGTGTTTGAAGAAGTATGTACCCTTTCCAGGACTTACAAACTGATTTTGGCAACAAAACTCTTCACCACTCAGCCCACCTAGAGATTCAAGGTGTGCTATCTGGTGGGGAACATGAATGAACTTGCTTCTGGAGTCACTGGGATGGGGCTGGGAGTCTCTGGAATGGTGCTAGAGCTTTAGTCTATATGTACCCTTTCCAGGATTTACAAACTGATTTTGGCAACAAAACTCTTCACCACTCAGCCCACCTAGAGATTCAAGGTGTGCTATCTGGTGGGGAACATGAATGAACTTGCTTCTGGAGTCACTGGGATGGGGCTGGGAGTCTCTGGAATGGTGCTAGAGCTTTAGTCTATGGTGCTAAGCCTGGGATCCTTTTGTGAGGCTGATTCCTGGGTCCACAGAGACCAACCAGATACTGAGGTTTTTCCCTGGAGTGGGCCTGGCAAACTGGGTACAAAGGAGCTGGTCCTACATTGGAATGAGTCAAAAGCCTGACTCTGTAAAACTCTTCTAGAAGTTGTGGCTATGGGGACCAGCCTGGTGCTAGGACAATCCTGGATTGGGGGCTGCAGGAGCCAACCTGTAGCCTGGGGTCTCAGTGAATATCCTGAAGTTTAGGTCTATTGGGGGCTGATCTGGGGCCAGGGAGGCCTAGGATTCTTGGTATGTGGAAGTCAGCCTCAAGGCAAGGACTAAGGGATTGCCCTGGTTTGGGGGCAGGGTAGGAGCCTGGGTATATGTGAGCTAGTCTGGAGTCTAAGTCTATAGATCATGGCCTGTTACTTGGGGAGGTTAGGATTTTGGCCCCATGATAATCATTCTGGTGCTAGAGCCTGGATTCAGAGGTGTCCACCTGAAGCTTGGGACCATGGGGGATGTTTGGGAGCATGGGACCCCAGGAGCTGCACAAGGTTATGGAAACTAGCAGTGCTGGGATATTCCAGGAGTCTGGGCTCACAGAAACCGAATCAACGCTTAGTGCCATGATAGTCAGCTGACCCCTTTGTGGGTCGGAAACCTATGTTTGCAGGAGGCTCTTGGGACTGTTGGTGCCACTGAGCACTTATGGGAGTGCACTGGAAGCTTGTTGCCATGTAAGTCAACTGGGGCCATGGGAGATGGCCTTGTACTAGGGTGGACTGCCTCTTGGATCCACACTGAAGTTGAGGATTCCCTTCACTCTTCTCACACGGGGAAGGTATTCTTCTCTACACTGAGCTGCCTGGCTTAGGGGAAGGGTATTCTTACCCTTCAATGTGTCTTTTCTTCTGTGCTTGATCCATGTGGAAGGGGTGCTCCACTCTCATTTGTAATCCTAGGCACTTGTGATGGTGTTTTTTTTGCAGTTTTTCAAATGGATGTTTCTGGGTGTGGGCATAGAGCCCTTAAAATTCCTATGCCTCATGTGCTGATGTTATTTCCTATCTTCTTTCATTCCACTATTTATTTTCTGCCTATATAATTCACCAATACCTTTGGTTTCAGGTAACTTCTACTCGTGAGTGACACCCAGATATGTCCTGTCTATTGCTATTTGAGGTTCATAATTGTATATCTAGGTGTTTCAATATCTACCCTTGGGATCTCATTGTTATTCCAAATTTAATATATTAACTCATATTCTGCCCCCCAAAGTAGATTCTCTTCCAGGGTCCTTACCTCAGGGAATGTTGGTTCTAGCTAACCATGTCTGCAGACAGAAATTATGAACTCATCTTTCAGAAACGCCTCACTATTTTATTTGATTCACCATCAAGTCCTGTTGATTTTATTTCTCTCAAAGATTTTTTATCTTTGTGGTCATTACCCTAGGGCAAGGTATGACCATCTCTTGCCTCGTAATTGAAGTGAGTTCCTCTAGCTTTTCCACCATTGCATCTTGCCTTTCCTCCAATTCATGCAAAGAAATCAGAGGAATTTTTAAAAATAAGGAGAACAAAGAGAAAGTAGAGAAAAGAAGAAATAAAATGAATCGTTGTATTCTCTACTTAAAACCAGAAACCGCCTGCTCTCTTCCTGTTCTGACCTCATTTAACCCTCCATCCCCTTTTCACCCTTTTTTTTCATTATTTGTGCTAGAGGTCCACTGGCTTCTCTCCCATTCCTTGACAGTCCATCACATCACTGGATACACTTTACATTTTTTCTCTGCCTCATATTTTCTTTCCCTGCATGTACACACACACACACACGCGCACACACACACCCTACTATTGTAGCCTATCTGTGCACAAATATTCCTTCTCTGGAAAAACTTTTTCTTACATCCCTGAATAAATGAGAATTTTGTGAGGTTTCCCTCCTTCCTTTATTGTTCTTTCGACATCACTTGTCATAATTACTGTTGTTCAATTGCTAAGTCGTGTCTGACTCTTTGTGACCCCATGAACTGCAGCATGCCAGGCTTCCCTATCCTTCACAGATAGTGAAGTTTACTTGAAATTTACTCAAATCCATGTCCATTGTGTCAGTGATGCCATCCAACCATCTCATTCTCTGTCATCCCCTTCTCCTCCTGCCCTCAATCTTTCTCAGCATCAGGGTCTTTTCCGGTGAATTAGCTCTTTGCATCAGGTGGCCAAAGTATTGGAGCTTCAGCTTCAGCATCAGTCCTAATGAATATTCAAGGTTCATTTCCTTTAAGATAAACAGTTTTAAACATTAGATAAAATGATTGTTTCTCTCCTACCAAAATTATAAACTGCACAGAGGTAAAGATCCTGTCTCTGTTGATTCATTATTTTATTATAAATGTAGGGCAGGTAATAGGTACTTAATAAATAGTCATTAAGTGAATAAATGAATTAATTCCATTTTAACAATGAAGAAATTTCAATTAAGATATTCCAGGTAACCTCTCTAACATAACATAATTTATCAAATGGTAGATGGAAGTTTGTCAGCTGCAAAATCCTTTCCAACCCACCACAGTGCATCCCAAGCAGCAGATCAGGTGCTGAGATACTGGTATACATTCAACTCCCAGTCACAAGCCTGCATGTGCCACAGCCGGAACAAGTTATCTCTACATTTTTCCACAGATAAATTTTTTGAGAGGCAAATTTCAAAGAAGAAATGCTTTGGATGGAGAAACTTGTGCCACTCTTCAAGCTCTGTCTGGGCTTTTGGTATAAATGACTTAAGTGAATTCTGACTGACAAAAACAGAACAGGCAGTTGCCAGATATCAAGGAGATATTGAGAAAGCTGGGGAAGCAGGCTTAGATCTGACAGGAGTTGGGAAACAACCTAAGAGCAGTCTGTTCATATCCCAGGAATCCCACTGATTTCCCCACTGCCCACTCCTCTGCTGGACACTGCTGTGATTGGATGATATTGCCATGCCACCACACATTTCCTTTCTGAAGGATTTCTAAACTGGCCCTTTAGTGTGTCATTTAATCAACCTTTTGCTTCTCTTGTGGTTCAGCTGGTAAAGAAGCCACCTGCAATGTGGGAGACCTGGGTTCAATCCCTGGGTTGGGAAGATCTCCTGGTGAAGGGAAAGGCTACCCACTCCAGTATTCTGGCCTGGAAAATTCTATGGACTGTATAGTGCAGGGGTCACAAAGAGTCGGACATGACTGAATGACTTTCACTTCATTTTAATCAACATATGCTGATTTTGTCAGGGACTTCGAGTTGAATTGGCCAGAGTTGAATGCTGTGACAAAGAAAGTTATAACTTTTTTTCCAGTTTCCATTAAAGACAGGTAGAAAATGCCCTCCATTTCCTAATGACAGAGGAAGGCAATTGACTAGAGTTAGTCTTTCTCGTCTCTCCTTGCCAGATCAAATTGTCATCATTTTAAAGTATGCCAAAAAATTGCCTTCTCATTTAAGTCTAAATTTCTGACCTTCCTTTCCCCCTTTGTTTCCATAATTCCTTCCTTTCTATCTCCCTGCATCCTTCCCCATGTAATTTTGCATAAACCCCATTTGTCCATATGTGCTCTGCCCGAAGGATAATTTTAATCTAAGTGATGAAAACAAAAAGGAGCTGGTCTAGCAGCAGAGTAATCAGCCTGTCTTCCAACTCCAACATAGTTATGATTCTCCAACATTTTCATTCATTATCCAATTAACTTGCAGCTTTTTCTACATAGTGTAGTGGGAAAACCATGCTGTTTGGAATCAGACTCCTTGGGCTCAAGTTCTGATTCTGCCAACTTAGTTTTATTACTTGAGCAAGTTACTTCATCTCCATGATCAAATAGTTTTATGGTCAATGTAAAGTCAACTAACTTTATGACCATAAACAAATCAATTCATCCATATTATCTCATAGATCTTTATTTCCTCAAAAGGTTAAAAGCTCTGGGTCTTCAAATACATTCCCATAATTCATTTTTAGCACTATTTATATTATCATTAGAAGATCATTTTTGTTTTCTTTAGCAGGCACCCATTAAACAATTAGGCATGTTTTCACTATTCTTAAGATTGACCAATAGTGCATGTCTGTCCCAAAAGCCTCATTTTTAAATTTTGTACTTATTTTTAGTATTTCAAACTCATTGTAGAGAAAATACTTAACATGAGATTTACACTCAACACATTTTAAGTGTATAACGCACTGTTGCTGCTAGTGTTTACAATAAACAGATCTCTAGAACTCAGTCATCAAGCGTAACTGAAACTTTATACATATTGACTGGCAATGCCTCCTTTCTACCTCCCTGCAGTTTCTGGCAACCATCAGTTTACTCTCTTCCTCTATGTTTCACTATTTTATATATATCATATAAGTAGTGTCATATAGTATTTGTCCTTCTGTGGCTGCCTTATGTTATTTCTGAATGTCCTCACGATGTATCTATGTATCTATCCTGTCACATATGGAAGGATTTCTTTCTTACTGTTGAATAATATTCTGTTGTATGTACATAGCATATTTCCTTTGTCCATTCATGCACTGATGGAAATTTAGATTGTTTGTACATACAGGAATCAGATATATTATGGGTTTTGTTCTAGACCACCATAAAAAAGTGAACATCACAATAAAGTATGACACATAAAGGTTTCTGGTTTCCCAGTGCATATAAAAGTTATGCTCCACTATACTGTAGTCTAGTAAGTGTGCAATCACATTATTTTTAAAAAATGTACATACCTAGTTAAAAATTACTTTATTGCTAAGTCTCAATGAAACTTTGTTGATTCATAATCCTTTTGCTGGTGAATAATCAGGGTGGTGGTTGCTGGAGGTTGGGAAGACTGTGACAGTTTTTTATTTTTATTTCTTTCAGATTGGGAAGTGGGAGGGAGGTTCAAAAGATAGGGGATATATGTATGCTGCTGCTGCTGCTAAGTTACTTCAGTCGTGTCCGACTCCGTGCAGCCCCATAGATGGCAGCCCACCAGGCTCCCCTGTCCCTGGGATTCTCCAGGAAAGAACACTGGAGTGGGTTGCCATTTCCTTCTCCAATGCTTGAAAGTGGAAAGTGAAAATTGAAAGTGAAGTCGCTCAGTCATGTCCTACACTTTACAACCCCATGGACTGCAGTTTACCAGGCTCCTCTGTCCATGGGATTTTCCAGGCAAGAGTGCTGAGGTGGGTTGCCATTGCCTTCTTCGAGGGGATACATGTATACCTATGGCTAATTCATGTTGATATATGGCAGAAACCAACACAATAATATATAGCAATTATCCTCCAATTAAAAATAAATCAATAAAATCTCAAGAAATTTACCAGAAAATTATGAAAGAATTCAGTAATATCAAAAGATACAGGAACACCCAAAAATCAATCATATTTCTAGGTATCACCTCACACCTGTCAGAATGGCCATCATCAAAAAATCTACAAACAATAAATGCTGCAGAGGGTGTGGAGAAAAGGAAACCCTCTTACACTGTTGGTGGGAATGTAAACTGATACAGCCACTGTGGAGAACAGTATGCAGATTCCTTAAAATCTAGTAATAAAGCTACAATGTGTGCCTGTGTGTTAAGTCACTTCAGTTGGGTCCAACTCCTTACAACCCTACGGACTCTAGCCTGCCAGTCTCCTCTGTATTCTCCAGGCAAGAATACTGGAGTGGGTTGCCATTGCCTTCTCCAAGGGGATATATGTATACCTATGGAAAAGGAGTACTTCAAGGCTGTATATTGTCACCCTGCTTATTTAACTTATATGCAGAGTACATCATGAGAAACACTGGGCTGGAAGAAGCACAAGCTGGAATCAAGATTGCCAGAAGAAATATCAATAACCTCAGGTATGCAGATGACACCACCCTTATGGCAGAAAGTGAAGAGGAACTAAAGAGCCTCTTGATGAGAGTGAAAGAGGAGAGTTAAAAAGTTGGCTTAAAGCTCAACATTCAGAAAACGAAGATCATGGCATCTGGTCCCATCATTTCATGACAAATAGATAGGGAAACAGTGGTTGAATTCATTTTGGGGGGCTCCCAAATCACTGCAGATGGTGATTGCAGCCATGAAATTAAAAGACTCTTGCTCCTTGGAAGGAAAGTTATGACCAGCCTAGATAGCATATTCAAAAGCAGAGAGACATTACTTTGCCAACAAAGGTTCGTCTTGTCAAGGCTATGGTTTTTCTAGTAGTCATGTGTGGATTTGAGAGTTGGACTGTGAAGAAAACTGAGCACCAAAGAATTGATGCTTTTGAACTGTGGTATTGGAGAAGACTCTTGAGAGTCCTTTGGACTGCAAGGAGATCCAACCAGTCCATTCTAAAGAAGATCAGTCCTGGTTGTTCTTTGGAAGGACTGATGCTAAAGCTGTAACTTCAGTACTTTGGCCACCTCATGCGAAGAGTTGACTCATTGGAAAAGACTCTGATGCTAGGAGGAATTGGTGGCTGGAGGAGAAAGGGATGAAAGAGGATGAGATGGCTGGATGGCATCGCCAACTTGATGGACGTGAGTTTGAGTGAACTCCGGGAGTTGGTGATGGACAGGGAAGCCTGGCCTTCTGCAATTCATGGGGTCGCAAAGAATCAGACACAACTGAGCAACTGAACTGAACTGATGGCTAATTCATGTTTCTATATGGCGGAAACCAACACAATAATATATAGTAATTATCCTCCAATTAAAAATAAATCAATAAAATCTCAAGAAATTTATCAGAAATTTATGAAAGAGTTCAGTAATATCAAAAAATACAGGAACACCCCAAAATCAATCATACTTCTAGGTATTATCTCACACCTGTCAGAATGGCCATCATCAAAAAATCTACAACCAATAAATGTTGCAGAGGGTGTGGAGAAAAGGGAATCCTCTTACAATGTTGGTGGGAATGTAAACTGATACAGCTACTGTGGAGAACGTGTGCAGATTCCTTAAAATCTAGTAATAAAACTACAGTGAGTGCCTGTGTGTTAAGTTACTTCAGTTGGGTCCAACTCTTTACAACCCTATTCACCCTAGCCTGCCAGGCTTCTCTGTCCAGGATATTCTCCAGGCAAGAATACTGGAGTGGGGTGCCATGTCCTCCTCTAGGGGATTTTCCTAATCCAGGGATTGAACCCATGTTTTTTATGTCTCCTGTATTGGCAGGTGGGTTCTTTACAGCTAGTGCCACCTGGGAAGCCCCAAAACTACCATAATGGCCCAGCAATCCCACTACTGGGCATAAACCCTGAGAAAACCATAATTCAAAAATACACATATACCCCAGTGTTCATTGCAGCACTATTTATCACTATTCAGTTTGGTGCAAAAGTAACTGTGGTTTTGCCTTATTGATATTTGCTGTCTGATATTGGAATGCATTCTTAAATAAATGTGGTTATGTTATACATAATGTTAATGTGCATTTCTCCTTTCATGTAACAAAAATTTTAATTGGAGGATAATAACTTTGCAATGTTTTGTTGGTTTCTAACATACAACAACATGAATCAGCTTTAGGTGTACATATGCTCCCTTCCTCTTTAGGCTCGCTCCCATAGACCACTCCATCCTACCCCTCTAGGCTGTCACAGAGCATGGGCTGACTCCCTGTGTCATACAGCAAATTCCCACTATCTATTTTAATATGGTAATGTACATGTTTCAATGCTACTCTGTCAATTCGTCCCGCCCTCTCCCTCAGCTATGTCCACAAATTGTTCTCCATGTCTGCCTCTCTATTGCTGTCCTTCAAATACTTACATCAGTACCATTTTTTTAGATTCCATATATATGTGTTAATATACAATGTCTGTCTTTCTCTTTCTTGCTCTACTTTTTATAATAGGCTCTAGGTTCATCTTAGAACTGACTCAAATTTGCTTCTTTTTGTAGTTGAGTAATATCCCATTGAATTTATGTACTACAACTTTTTTATCCATTCATCTGTCAATGGATATCTAAATCACTTCCATGTCCTAGTTATTGTAAATAGTGCTGCAACGAACACTAGGGTACATGTGTCTTTTTGAATTATAGTTTTCTTCGGTATATGCCCAGGAGTGGGATTGCTGTGTCATATGGTAATTATATTCCTAGTTTTTTTTTTTTTTTTTTAAGAAATCACCATACCATTCTCCATAATGACTGTATCAATTTACATTCCCACCAACAGTGCAAGAGGTTTCCCTTTTCTTCACCACTTCTCCAGTATTTATTGTTTACAGATTTTTTGATGGTGGGCATTGTGACTGGTGTGAAGTGATACCTCATTGTAGTTTTGATTTGCATTTCTCTAATAATGAGTGTTGTTGAGCACTTTTTCATGTGTTTATTGGCCACCCTAATGTTTTCTCTGGAGAAAAGTCCCATTTAAGTCTTCTGCCCATTGTTTGATTGGGTTGTTTGTTTTTCTGGTATTGAGCTGGATAAATTGCTTGTGTATTTTGTCAATTAATCCTTCGTCAGTTACTTCATTTGAAATTATTTCCCCCCATTCTGAGTGTTGTCTTTTCATGTTTATGGTTTCCTTTGCTGTGCAAAAGCTTTTAGGCTTAATGAGGCCCCATTTGTTTATTTTGGTTTTTATTTCCATTTCTCTAGGAGGTGTATTACAGAGGATCTTGCCGAGATTTATGTCAAAGCATGTACTGCCTATGTTGTCCTCTAGGATTTTTATAGTTTCTGGTCTTACATTTAGGTCTTTAATCCATTCTGAGTTTATTTTTTGTATGATGTTAAGAAGTGTTCTAATTTCATTCTTTTACAAATAGTGGTCCAGTTTTCCAAAAATTATTTATGGGAGAGACTGTTTTTCCTCCATTGTGCATTCTTGCTTTCTTTGTCAAAGATAAGGTGGCCACAGGTGCATGGGTTTATCTCTGGGTTTTCTGTCTTGTTCTATTAGTCTATATTTCTGTTTCAGAGCCAGTACCATATTGTCTTAAAGATTGTAGATTTGTAGTTTTGTCTGAAATCAGGAAGACTGACTCCTCCAGCTCCATTTTTCCTTCTCAAGATTGCTTTAGCAGTTTGGAATATTTTCTGTTTCCACACAAATCGTGAAATTTTTTGTTCTAGTTCTGTGAAAAAATGTCACTGGTAATTTGATAGTTATTGTGTTGAATCTGTAGGTTACTTTGAGTGGTATAATCATTTTCATAATATAATTTTTCCAATCCAAGAACATGTTCTATCTCTCCATCTCTTTATGTGGTCTTTGATTTCTTTTTTTTTTAATCACTGTCTTATAGTTTTATGTATACAGTTCTTCTCTTTTTGCTGTGCTGTGCTGTTACTTCAGTCACATCCAGCTGTTTGCAACCCTATGGACTGTAGTCCACCAAACTCTTCTGTCTGTGGGATTTTCCAGGCAAGAATACTTCAGTGGGTTGCCATACCCGCCTCTATGAGATTCTCTTTACCCAGGGACCAAACCCCCATCTCTTATGTCTCCTTCATTGGAAGGTAGGTTCCTCGCCACTAGTACCACCTGGGAAGCACTTAGTCTTCTTAGGTAGGTTTATTCCTAGGTATTTTATCCTTTTTGTTGCAATGGCCAATGGGATTGATTCCTTAATTTATCTTTCTGATTTTTCATTATTCATGTATAGAAATGCAAGTGATTTCTGTGTATTAATTTTGTATTGTATTTTTATTTATTGTATCAATCAATAAATATATTTATTGATTAGTCCTAATGATTTTCTGGTTGCATCTTTAGGATTTTCTGTATTACATCACCATCTGCAAATAGTGAGAGTTTTACTTCTTATTTTCCAACCTGGATTCTTTTATTTCTTTTTCTTCTCTGATTGCCATGGCTAGGACTTCCAAAACTAAGTTAAATAAAAGTGTCGTCAGAGGCACCCTTGTCTTGTTCCTGATCTTAGAGGAAATGTTTTCAGTTTTTCACCACTGAGAATAACGTTTCCTATGGGTTTGTCATATATGATTTTTATTATGTTGAAGTAGGTTCCTTCTATGTCCATTTTCTGAAGAGTTTTTATCATAAATGGGTGCTGAATTTTGTCAAAATCTTTTTCTGCCTCTATTGAAATTATTCTATGATGTTTATCTTTCAATGTGTTAGCATAGTATATCACATTGATTGATTTGCATATATTGAAGAATCCTTGCATCTCAGGGATAAATCCCACTTAATCATGCTATAAGATCATTTTCATGTGTTGATGGATTCTGTTTGCTATAATTTTGTTGAGGATTTTTGCATCTATTTAATGTCTGTCATTGTTATTGACATGTGATTTTCTTTTTTGTAATGTTTTTGTCTGATTTCAGTATCAGGGTGATGGTGGCCTTGTAGAATGAGTTTGTAAGTGTTTTTCCTCTGCAATTTTTTGAAAGAGTTTGAGAAGGACTAGCATTAAAGTCATCTGGCCCTGAGCTTTGGTTTTTTGGGGAGATTTTTGATCACAGTTTCAATTTCAGTGGCTGTGATTGGCTTGTTCATAATTTCTTTCTTTCTGGATAAGTCTTGGAAGGTTGAACTTTTCTAAGAATTTAATCCATTTCTTCCAAGCTGTCCATTTTATTGGCATATAATTGCTTGCAATAGTCTCTTATCATTCTTTGTATTTCTGTATTGTCTGTTCCAACCTTTCCTTTTTCATTTCTAAATTTGTTTTAGTCTTCTCCATTTTTTTTTTTTTTCTTTGTGAGTATGGATAATGGTTTGTCAGTTTTGTCTATCTTCCCAGAGAACCAGCTTTTAGTTTTGTTGATCTTTGCTACTGTTTGCTTCATTTCTTTTTCATGTATTTATGTTCTCACCTTCATTCTGCTAAATTTGGGGAATTTTGTTCTTTTTCCAGTTGGTTTAGGTGTGAGATTAGGTTATCTATTCGATGTTTTTCCAGTTTCTTGAGGTAGGATTGTATTTCTATAAACTTGCCTCTTAGAACTGCTTTTGCTGCTTCATATGGATTTTGAGTTGCTCTGTTTTTGTTGTCATATTTTTCTTATTTCCTCTTTGATTTCTTCAGTAACCTGTTGGTCATTTAGAAGTGTATTGTTCAATCTCCATGTGTTTGTATTTTTTAGAATTTTTTCACTTGTAATTGATATCTAGTCTCATAGTGTTGTGGTGAAAAAGGATACTTGATGTGATTTCAATTTTCTTAAATTTACTGAGGCTTAATTTGTGACCCAAGATGTGTTCTATCCTGGACAATGTTCCATGTGCAAGTGTGAAGATTGTATTCTTCTAAATTTGAAAGAAATATCCCAAGGATATCAGTTAACTCCATCTGGCATAACTTGTCACTTAAGGCTTATGTTTCCTTATTAATTTTCTGTCTGGATGATCTGTCCATTGGTGTAGGTGGTGTGTTAAACTCCCCTACTATTACTGTATTTTATTGTGTTACTGTCAATTTCCCCTTTTATGTCTGTTAGTGTTTGCCTTATGTATTGAGGTACTCCTAAGTTGGGTACACAAATATTTACAATTCTTATGTCTTCTACTTGTATTAATCCATTGATCATTGTGTAATGTTCTTCCTTATCTCATGTAATATTCTTTAAAATCTATTTTGTCTGATATGAGAATTGCTACTCAGAATTTCTTTTGATTTCCACTTTCATGGAATATCATTTTCTATCCTCTCACTTTCAGTCTGTATGTGTCTCCAGGTCTGATTTGGGTCTCTTGTAGACAAAATATACATGAGTCTTGTTTTTGTATCCATTCAACCAGTCTGTGTGTCTTTGTTGGAGCATTGAATTCATTTATATTGAAAGCAATTGTTGATATATATGTATCATTTATCATTTTCTTAATTGTTTTGTGCTTGTTCTGTATGTCTTTCCTTCTCATGTTCCCTGCCTATAGAAGTCCATTTAGCATTTGTGTAAAGTTGGTTTGGTGGTGCTGAATTCTCTTAATTTTTGCTTGTCTGTAAAGCTTTTGTTTTCTCCATCAATCTTGAATGAGACCCTTTCTGCGTAGAGTAATCTTGGCTATAGATTTTACTTGGCTATAGAGTTTACATTTTTCATTATTTTGCATATATCTTTCTCTTTCCTTCTGTCCTGCAATGTTTCTGCTGAAAATCAGCTCATAGTCCTATGGCGGATGGTGGACTGAAAGTTGCTGTTTCATGTTGCTATTTTCAAAATTATATTTGTCATTACTTTTGACAACTTGACTGTAATATATTTCATGGGGATTTCCTTGTATTCATCTTAATTGGGATCTATTCTTCTTCCTGTTTCTGGAGGCTCATTTCCTTGCTGAAATTTGGGAAGTTTTCAGCTATTATTTATTTGAATAGGCTCTATGTCCCTTTCCCTCTATATTCTCCTTTATGATGTGTTTGAGTATATTGAGTTTTTTTTTTTTTATGATACTTCATTGTGTAAGCCCTCATCATTCTTTTTCATTTCTTTTTCATTTTATTCCACTGATTTGCAATAACATATTTCAAGTTCGTTGGATCTATCTTCTGCTTGATCTAGTCTGTTTTGACTTAGTGAAATTTTCAGTTTAGTTATTGTATTCTTCAGATATCTGATATTCTTTGAAATTTAAAAAATTTTCCTCTTTTTTCAAATTATCATTTTGTTTATATATTGTTCAACTGTTCCTCCCACAATGATTTTTTAATGACATCTACTTTTAAAATAATAGAATGGAAAAGACTAATGATCTCTTCAAGAAATTAGAGATATCAAGGGAACATTTCATGTGAAGATGGGCAAAATAAGTAGAGAAATGGTATGGACCTAACAGAAACAGAAGATACTAAGAAGTAGTAAGAATACACAAAGGAACTATACAAAAAAAGATATTAATGACCCAAATAACCATGATGGTATGATCACCCACCTAGAGCCAGACATCCTGGAGTGTGAAGTCAAGTGGGCCTTAGGAATCATCAAGCTGGTGGAGGTGATGGAAATCCAGATGAACTATTTCAAATCCTAAAAGAAGATGCTTTGAAAGTTCCACGCTCAATATGCCAGCAAATTTGGAAAATTCAGCAGTGGCCACAGGACTAGAAAAGGTCAATTTTCATTCCAATCCCAAAGAAGGGCAAAGCCAAAGAATGTTCAGACCTTGGAATGATTGCACTCATCTCACATGCTAGCAAAGTAATGCTCAAAATTCTCCAAACTAGGATTCAACAAGCTAGGATCTCAATTTTGAATGAGACCCTTTCTGAGTAGAGTAATCTTGGCTATAGATTTTACTCTTTCATCATTATTTTACTCTTCCATGAACATAGAACTTTCAGATGTACAAGCTGGATTTAGAAGAGACAGAAGAACCAGAGGTCAAATTGACAACATCCATTAGATCATAAAAAAAGCAATAAAATTAAAAGAAAAAACCAAAAACCATCTATTTCTGCTTCATTGACTACACTAAAGCCTTCTCATTGTGACTGTGTGGATCACAACAAACTGTGGAAAATTCTTAAAGAGATGGGAATACCAGACCATCTTATCTGGCTCCTGAGAAACCTGTATGCAGATCAAGAAGCAACAGCTAAGACTGGACATGGAACAACAGACTGGTTCAAAAATGGGAAAGGAGTCCATCAAGGCTGTATATTGTCACCCTGCTTATTTAACTTCTATGCAGGGTACATCATGCAAAATGCCAGGTTAGATGATGCACAGCTGGAATCAAGATTGCTGGGAGAAATATCATTAACCTCAGATATGCATATGATACCACCCTTATAACAGAAAGTGAAAAGAAACTGAAGAGCCTCTTGACGAAAGTGAAAGACAAGAGGGCAAAAGTTGGCTTAAAACTCAGCATTCAAAACAATAAGTTCATGGTATCTGGTCCCAACACTTCATGGCAAATAGATGGGGAAACAGTGGAAACAGTGACAGACTTTATTTTCTTGGACTCCAAAATCACTGCAGATGGTGACCACAGCCATGAAATTAAAAGACATTTCCTACTTAGAAGAAAAGCTATGACAAAGATAGACTGCATATTGAAAAGCAGAGACATTACCTTGCCTTCAAAGTCCATCTAGTCAAAGGTATGGTTTTTCCAGTAGTCATGTATGGATGTGACAGTTGGACCATAAAGAGAGCTGAGAGCTGAAGAATTGATGCTTTTGAACTGTGATGTTGGAGAAGACTTTTGAAAGTCTCTTGGACTGCAAGGAGATCTAACCAGTCCATCCTAAAGGAAATTGGTTCTGAATATTCAATGGAAGGACTGATCTTGAAGCTGAAGCTCCTTTGGCCACCTGATGTGAAGAGCCAATTCATTAGAAAAGCCCCTGACACTGGGAATGATTGAAGGCAGGAAAAGAAAGGGACAACAGAGGATGATATGGTTGGATGGCATCATCAACTCAATGGACATGAGTTTGGGCAAGCTCTGGGAGATGGTGAGGACAAGGAAGCCTGGCATGCTGCAGTCCATGGGTTCACAAAATTGGACACAACTGAATGACTGAACAGCATTTTGAATTCTCTATCACTTAAATCATATATTACCATTCCATAATGTCACTTTCAGGAGATTCATCTTTCTTCTTAGCTTGAAAATAATTTCCCTATTTCTTCTTTTTCCTTGACTGTATGTTAGTGTCTGAGTGTTAGATGATAATGTTTTTTAATTATCATTGTGTCATCATCATCATCAACATTACAAGAGCTAACACATATTAAGTTTAATACATCCTAAGCCATTGAGATTTAATACTTAAAATAATGTCAAAGATAGAAACTCATCTTATAGACTAGAAAACAGAGTTTTGCTAATCCCCACATTCACACATAGAGCAAGGAGAAGAGCTAGTTTTGAAACTTGACAATCTGTTTTGAATTCTATTGAGCAGTTCAAACTCTACTCCTTTGAGCTATTTTCTCCTTCTCACAAAATCCTTCTCATATTTTAAGATATATCTCTTCTACACAGTCTTCCCAGACCCTCTGTCTTTTCTTCTCTCAGCCTTGTAAACATGTTTTCTTCCCTCCTTTGTGGTCCCACAGCCTCCCATTTTCCTATTCTGTCGCTGTCTTTCACCTTTACCTTTTATGAGATATTTGCATATTGTTTTCCTAGCAATGAGAGCATTGAAGGAGGAGATCTGTTTTCAAGTTAAATGATATAGAGATTATATAGGGGATTCCCCTGGTGGCTCAGATAGTAAAGAATATGTGTGCGATGCAGGAGACCTGGGTTTGATCTTTGGGTCAGGAAGATCCCCTGGAGAAGAAAGTGGCTACTCACTCCTGTATTTATTGCCTGAAGAATCCTATGGACAGAGGAGCTTGGCCATCTACAGTCTATGGGGTTGTAAAGAGTCATACATGACTGAGTGACTAAGCATGCCCAGCATTATATAATTTGTTGAATTTAGCAGTCCCCATAACACTTAAAAATTGGAACATTTTTATACTGCTGCCCTTTCCTTCTCTCTCCCACTCTTCTGCCCTTCACTGAAGATTCCTCGAGGATACAGCTGGCTGAAGGCCCCACATGTTTCTTTAGGCCTGCCTGTCCACATTCCTCTCCTCATTTGGACTTTACCCCTTTCTTTCTAGACTTCAGTTTGTATAGAATGCTTTCCAAGGAGACATCTGGTCATCAAACCAAGCCGCACAGGTATTATCATATTCACCTTATAGTCAAGAAAATCAAGATTCAAGAAAAGAAGGATTAAAGTTACACAGTCAACATATTTCAGAAGCAGATGGAAGTCCAAGTCACTTGAATCTAATTCCCTTTGCCATTAGTAGATCAGCTCCCCTGTCATGATTAATGTAGCATTTGGGCAGAATCACCAGATGGCCAAGAAAGACAAGCGTTAAAGGATTCCTGGAATATTCTTCTGTAATGTTTCCTAAATTATAAAGGGGGAGACAAATATAGACAAGAATGTAAGTTTTCTGGAAAAAAAATAAAGGTTTCTGAATACTTCTCATCTTTGCACTTATACTCTGCCAATTTCTAAAAATTTATATCATATAATACACTCAAATAGTCTTTGTGGCCTCCCAAAATGTTTAGAATCTATTATCAGCTTTTGAATATTTTCTTCAGATCTCTTACTTGTGTTTCTGGATATCCTGTACTGTTTTTTTTTTGTTGTTGTTGTTGTTGTTGTTGTTATTGTTAGCTTCTTTAACATGATATTACACATTCATGAGTATGATGTTTCCTTAGGCCCTTAGCACTTTGGTTATTATTCTTTTTTCATATCATGAAGGTGAAGGTGAAGGTGAAGTCGCTCAGTCGTGTCCGACTCTTTGCGACCCCGTGGACTGTACGAGACTTGATCGCTCAGAGCTTTTGTGTAACAAAGTTTTATTAAAGTATAAAGGAGATAGAGAAAGCTTCTGAAATAGGCATCAGAAGGGGGCATAAAGAGTACCCCCTTGTTAGTGTTAGCAATGAAGTATTCCCCCTTATTATTACTTGTTCAATGTCAACTCAAGATATTTCTAGATTGTGCAGTCCATAAAGGCAGCATCATGCTCAATACATGCTCAGAAAATGAAGAAATAATGTGTAACAGAGTCAAATTTCTGTGTTTTATCCCTATAAAACCCAATAGTTTAATTTTATTTTTTTGTAATAAATGTTTATTTTTACTCATACACTGACTCTAAACTCTCTTAGACTGACTCCTAAACAAAGACAGATACTGGGCTGTCTTTCACTTATCACTAAATCTACATAGTGATCAAAAGTTGGCAGAAAGAGAGACATACTTCCTAAGCTTGTTGCCAGTCCAGTACATTACACTGAGTGCTTACAGTATATGATCAAAACATAAATGTGATGAAAGAAGCCTAAGGTGAAATGGGAGAACCTAGGGGTAACTTGGTATTCAGGAGAAGTGCTGCCTGGGCCATGGGATGTTGCTTCATTTGATCCACTCATGACTTGGCCACAGATCATGCTGGGCAGCATTATTGCATAGACATCATTTTATAATGTACTGGGGACATTGTACTCAACAAATTTTCCCTGAGTGATTTTACCTGGATAGTGCCTATCTCCGGAGAAGGCAATGGCACCCCACTCCAGTACTCTTGCCTGGAAAATCCCATGGACGGAGGAGCCTGGTGGGCTGCAGTCCATGGGGTCGCTGAGTCGGACACGATTGAGCGACTTCACTTTCACTTCTCACTTTCATGCATTGGAGAAGGAAATGGCAACCCACTCCAGTGTTCTTGCCTGGAGAATCCCAGGGACAGGGGAGCCTGGTGGGCTACCGTCTATGGGGTCACACAGAGTCGGACACGACTGAAGTGACTTAGCAGCAGCAGCAGCAGCAGCAGCAGCAGCAGCAGTGCCTATCTCGTATTATAAGACACATTAAGAAGTATGTTTATTTACTATATTTTTAGTGTACAGGGTCCATCCCAGAAGCACACACAAACATTGAGATTCTATTTGAAGAAGACTAAAAATAATGATGCTCTTATCCTTACATGTATTCTCAGTTTCTCTGTAAGTAGAGTTCTTAAGTTTCCTTTTTGCTTTCTGGCGGCTTGAATTTGAATGATTATTATAAGAGAACACATCTTTAAAATGATTCGAAAAAGTAATCCCATAGCCTACAATATCTAAGCTTTAAGAAGCTTTGGGGGAAATCATCCTTGATTTTTTTCCACTGATACACCTATTCTTGTTTCTCATAGTTTAGTGTCCTTCTTTTTTTGGTATAATCTCTCTGCCAGGTGTCTGTACCTCAAGGAAATCTTAGGAGGTTTTGAACTTATCTCTTATTTTAATCTTCTAGTAAAAATGAGACTCTGTGTTTCAGAAGATAGCTTTGAAAATCAGATTCAGAAAGCCAGGGATTTTAAACTTATTGAAGTGTGGTGGATATGTGTAGCTCCATTTACCAGAAGTGGCAGTTCATGCTTATCCTGGACCTGTTTTCTTGGCTATAGGCATCTCCATCTCAGATTGTTCCTAGCTATTGTGTGGCTTCTTATATTGCCTCTTGCCATGCTCTGTAAGGAGTATAAAGAGTGCCTTCTGGATACCAACTGTTCAAGATTCTTCCCTGAAAAGTGACTGCCATATGTGTGTCGTGTGTGTGTGTGTGTGTACACTCTAGGCCCTTGAGCCATGACCTTCAAGGCATCTTGGAGTGCCAACGGCTCTGGAGGTGGAGAAAGGAAATGCCCAGAGTTGCCTTGGGAAGTTTGTCTAAAGGCAAGTGATGAAATGTGGTAGCTGTTGTTCCTTTCAGTTGACCAGATATAGCACAGATTTGTTTTGTCTTAATTTTGTTGTCCTTATCTAGTTTTGAGGCACTGACTGGAGGTTAGGTCTGCTGTTGCTGTTGCTAAGTCGCTTCAGTTGTGTCCGACTCTGTGTGACCCCATAGACAGCAGCCCACTAGGCTCCCCCGTCCCTGGGATTCTCAAGGCAAGAACAGTGGAGTGGGTTGCCATTTCCTTCTCCAATGCATGAAAGTGAAAAGTGAAAGTGAAATTGCTCAGTCATGTCCAACTCTTAGCGACCCCATGTACTGTAGTCCACCAGGCTCCTCCATCCATGGGAGGTTAGGTCAGTTCCCCTTTTTGAGCAGTTGATTAAGTCCATACTCAAACCACTTTCCTTATCAGATTCTCACACTAAAGGACCTCTATACATTTGATGCCTAATTTCCCTGGGCATTATATCATACAACTTTATACCCTTATACCATACAAATACCATACAACTAAGTAAGTCTACAAGGATATCAAACCAGTCAATCCTAAGGGAAACTGATTCTGAATATGCCATGGAAGAACTGATGCTGAAGCTGAAGCTCCAATATTTTGGTCACCTGATGGGAAAAACTGACTCATTAGAAAAGACCCTGATGCTGGGAAATATTGAAGGCAGGAGGAGAAGGGAATGACAGAGGATGAGATGGTTGGGTTGTATCACTGACTCAATGGATATGAGTTTGAGCAAGCTCTGGGAGTTGGTCGTGGACAGGGAAGCCTGGTGTATTGCAGTGTATGGGGTCATGAAGAGTAGGACTTGACTGCGTGACTGAACTGAACTGAACAGTCCCTATGCCTGGAGCTAGAGAAATTATTCAAATTAGTCAATCTACAGGGAGCCAAAACATAACTAATCCACCCTACTTGTCATACATAAATTGCAAAACTGCAGCTTGCTGCTACCCTGTTGCTGGATTTCAAACCCTTATATTACTTGCTTAAAAGTCTTCTCTCGTTCATAGCTATTAGTAACAAAAAGTTCTGTCTTCTAACTATTCAATATCATGATATTATATTTCAACATTAAAAAAATCTTTAAATCTTATAAAACCGCAGTATACTATTTAAGATGTCTTCATTGTCAGGAACTGAAAGCAAGGACTCAACTAGTTTAAACAATAAGGAAATCTTCTGTCTCACGTGGCAGGAAATCCTAAATAACATCAATTTCAGGTACATACTGATCAAGACTTGGGCTTCACTTCTGTGGAGTTCTGAAGGTTCTTCCTTTCTTCTAAAAAGCTTAAAACAATTGAGATATAAATAACATAAACTTTGTATTAATTTCAGGTATATAACATAATAAATCAGTATTTGTATACATTGTGAAATGATAATCTCAATTTGTCTAGTTAACATCCATCACCATAACTATATATTTTCTTTTTGTGATGAGAACTTTTAAGATTTAGTCTCAGCAACTTTCAAATATGAAATCCATTCCTATTAACTATAATCACCATGTTGTATATTACATATGTATGACTCATTTATTTTATAACTGGAACTTTGTACATTTTGACCTCCTTCTTGAATTTCATCCACCTCCCACCCTGCTTCTGGCAACCACCAATCTGTTCTCTGTATCTATGAGTTCTTCATTTTCTCAAACATTTCACACATTGTTGTTGTTGTTCAGTCACTAAGCCTGTCCAACTCTTTGCAACCCCATGAACTGCAGCAGGCCAGGTTTCCCTGCCCTTTATGGACTCCTGGAGCTTGCTCAAACTACTGTCCATTGAGTCAGTGATGCAACCCAACCATCTCATCCTCTGTCATCACCTTCTTCTCTTGCCCTCAATCTTTTCCAACATCAGGGACTTTTCCAATGAGTCAGCTCTGTGCATCAGGTGGTCAAAGTATTGGAGCTTCTGATCTTCAACGTCAGTTCAGTTCAGTTCAGTTGCTCAGTCGTGTCCGACTCTTTGCGACCCCCTGAATTGCAGCACGCCAGGCCTCCCTGTCCATCACCATCTCCCGGAGTTCATTTAGACTCATGTTTATCGAGTCCATGATGCCATCCAGCCATCTCATCCTCAGTTATCCCCTTCTCCTCCTACCCCCAATCCCTCCAAGCATCAGACTCTTTTCCAATGAGTCAACTCTTCACATGAGGTGGCCAAAGTACTGGAGTTTCAGCTTTAGCATCATTCCTTCTGAAGAAATCCCAGGGCTGATCTCCTTCAGAATGGACTGGTTGGATCTCCTTGCAGGCCAAGGAACTCTCAAGAGTCTTCTCCAACACCACAGTTCAAAAGCATCAATTCTTCGGGGCTCAGCCTTCTTCACAGTCCAACTCTCACATCCATACATGACCACAGGAAAAACCATAGCCTTGACTAGATGGACTTTTGTGGTAAAGTAATGTCTCTGCTTTTGAATATACTATCTAAGTTGGTCATAACTTTTCTTTCCAGGAGTAAGCGTCTTTTAATTTCATGGCTGCAGTCACCATCTGCAGTGATTTTGGAGCCCCCGAAAATAAAGTCTGATGCTGTTTCCACTGTTTCCCCATCTATTTCCCATGAAGTGATGGGACCAGATGCCATGATCTTCATTTTCTGAGTGTTGAGCTTTAAGCCAACTTTTTCGCTCTCCTCTTTCACTTTCAACTATCTAGGTTGGACATAACTTTTCTTCCAAGGAGCAGGCGTCTTCTAATTTCATGGCTGCAGTCACCATCAGCAGTGATTTTGGAGCCCCAAAAAATAAAGTCTGACACTGTTTCCACTGTTTCCCCATCTATTTCCCATGAAGTGATGGGACCAGATGCCATGATCTTCATTTTCTGAGTGTTGAGCTTTAAGCCAACTTTTTCGCTCTCCTCTTTCACTTTCATCAAGAGGCTTTTTAGCTCCTCTTCAATATCCACAAAAACAAGGTTAATTACTTCTGATATCTTTTTCTGAAGAGAAAAAAAGCACATATCCATGATTTTCCAAAAGCTTTCTGGGAAATTGCAAAGATATTTTTATATGGAATAGATACTTTATTATTTAAATTGTATTTCTTTCTAAATTTAGAGTTTTGGGAATGCAAAATCAAAACACTTTTGCATATTTGTTCAGTTTTAGAACTGTGAGTGAAAAACTATTTGGTTACCTATTTCATCAAGTTGACAGTAAAATGCTTAAACATAAAAATAACATGTAATTCTTATTCAAATGTATGTTAGAACTTGAAGCTTTGTATCTTAGTGCTTTAACACTATTGTAAAATATTTTTACGCTATTGTAAAGAACTTAGAACCTTAGTTCCTTGTGTGTGTGTGTGTGTGTGTGTGTGTGTGTTTTCCTTTTTTGACAATTAAGGACATGTTAACAATGAAATGAAAATTTTTCTACAACAAACAGAATTTTTTCATCTAGGCAGATGACACAGATGACAATTATCCATATGATAGATTAGGCTGCAATCAGTATACCAAGAAAACCAGCTCATCAAAAATTAGTCAAATGTTGCTAAAATCTTAATATATTCCATGACTTACTTGCATACTGAGGTCTTCTGAACTAAGGCAAATGCAATCCACTTCCAAATTGCTCTCCATGGTTTTCTTTTGTACTCTGGAACAGATTGATATTTCACTTTAGAACAGTGATTCTCTCTCACTGGCTCTGCTAGATCAGAACTATTATAACATTCTTACTTGCCTTTTTCACTCTTCTTTTCAGGACTGGATAGTGAAAGCTCCCAGAGACTACATAATAAATGGCCTCTCAGAAGACTGAACTCAGAAGCAGACTTAAGAACTCAGTTGTCTTCTATCAAGTAAGACATTTAAGACATTTACAAAAATACCACTCTGATCATATATAACTTTTGCTTTGGAAAAAAGTTGTTTCTTCAGAAAAACTGAAAATTTACTTTGTTTACATGAAATGAGTTCACCTTGGTTACTTTCAAATGAATTGATAAATATTTATTTTAAACTTTTAAGGTTTACTTTTGACAGTATAATTTTGATAGTGGTAGTTTACACTGTGGGCTTCCCAGTGGTTCAGCGGTAAAGAACCCTACTGCAATGCAGGAGACATGGATTCAATCCCTGGGTCGGGAAGATTCTCTGGAGAAGGAAATGGCAACTCACTCCAGTATTCCCCTCTGGAAAATCCCATGGACAGAGGAGCCTGGTGGTTCTAGCAGGCTGCAGTCCCTGGGGTCGCTAGAGTTGAACACAATTGAGTTACTGGACAACAGCAATAACAATTTACACACTAACTCACCTAAAAGAAAGCTTTGAGAGATACTCAGTAATATTTAACAGTGTAAAGGAGGCCAAAGCAGACCAAAGCATTTGGAAATTGCTGCGTTACGGTAAAAGTACTCTTTTCCTTTGGAAAAAAAAAAAAAAGAAGGAAAAGACATACACAGTTGAATTTCTCTGTCATGAATGCTCCTGTCTCAGCTGTCCATATCAGTATAACTTCTACCCAGAGTCACTGAAGTCTATTTCACAGAGAAAACTAGAGGTTGGTAATTGAGAACTATCTATCAGACACAAGCATTTTAATAATTGTGTAGCTCACGAAAACCACATACTTTCTATACCCACACACATTCTTTTTACACTTCCTTAAAGTGGCAAAAAATGAATGTATTCAAGTAATATGACCCAAGAAATAGCCTTCCTATAGCATATAAAAATAACAATCAAAAGTATATTACCTTAAAACTACCCTTAGTAACCAGTGTTTGGTATTCTATCTTGCTTAGATAGCATCTGGATATCCAATCTTATTTGTTGTTTTTAAGGAGATGATTTTAAAGAAAGATTTGCCCTGGAAAATCCAATAAACAAATTAAGGGAAATGTGAATTAACAAATAAGAAACTAATAATGATAACAGCAGATTAGAACTTTTTGTTTTTCTGATGCTATTATGTGACACTCTTTCCTCCAAACATTAAAAAACTATATAAATTTAACAACAGTAGGAAAATTTGACTTACCATAGTTTTCCTAGTGGAGAGAAAACCTGAAAAGATCAGTGAGTAAGGAAAAAATTAAGAGCTAACAAAATTTTCCCTTATATTTTGTGAGCCAGGTATAGAGGGAACTGAAATGCTCCTATGTTCTGCTTTTGTAAAAAATTAGAATTTTTGATAATTTAAAATGTCAGAGAACTAGTTTGCTTCTGGCAACAAATAGTTACTGGATACCATCAGAATAAGATCCTGGTGAAAATTAATGGAGAGAACACAGGATACAGCTTTGGGTCTAACTTGGGGCTCTTGACTGAGTAACAAAGCATTACCAGTGAGGTTCCCTACAGTGTCAACCTCAGTCTTGCAGTATATTTTACCTGCCTGAACCTTTTTTCATCATACAAAGTTAAAAAGAAATTGGCCTTGGCTAATATTAAAATCTGTCTGATATTAATAATATCATCTCCTTATGTCCATGCATGCTCACTTGTGTCCAACTTTTGCTATTCCATGGACTGCAGCCCATCAAACTCTGTCCATGTGAGTTTTGTTTTGTTTTGGTTTTGGTTTTGGTTTATATGATAGAAGTACATTAATCCTTAAAGTAGGCATGAAAGCCTGATTGGTCTTATGTATCCATTACCATTTAAAAAACAGGATTTTTCTTTTTTATTATAGTTTGCTCCTTCCAGATTGAACTTTCTGTTTCCTTATTTTATAAAAAACTAACATCATATATAGGGCTTCCCAGGTGATTCAGTGGTAAAGGATCCACCTGCAGTGCAAGAAGCACAGATTAGATCCCTGGGTCAGAAAGAGCCCCTGGAGACCCACTCCAGTATTCTTACTGGAAAATCCCATTGACAGAGGAGCCTAGAAGACTGGAAGGCTCCATGGGCTCACAAGAGTTGGACATAATTTAACAACTAAATGGGCTTCCCTGATAGCTCAGGTGGTAAAGAATCCACCTGCAATGCAGGACACCCCAGTTCGATTTCTGGGTTGGGACGATCCACTGCAGAAGGGATAGGAAACAACAACAATATCATATATTATCAACCTTTGATAGTATTTCTATCTCTGCTGTGATTTTATGAATGCTGCTAATTAATGCTCAACCTTAATTTGGCAAGGTCAGTAAATAGCATGACAGATTATAAACATCTGGATTGAAAGTCCAAAACCTTTGAAATAAAGTGTTTAGTTTTCACTTGATGCAAATCTTAACAAATAAAAACCCTAGGCTATTTACAGTGACATGTCTCAGAACAAATTGATGGCATATGTATGATAAACTGTTTGTATGCATAAAAGTTCCTGATATTTACTGGAATTAGGTAGAGCAGATGTCACATTAACATTTGGCAAGAAAAAGCCCATATGAATGATTGGAGAAAGTAAATAGTCTACAGGGTTTTAATAGAATGTGTATACATACCAGAGACTTCAGAAACCTATTAAATATTGAACTATATAAACTGACATTGTACTCAGTGAGTGTGTTTTGAACGAATGGGCCAAAGTATAAATCAGTGATTCACAGAGGTGGGGCTTTTCTTCTCTTTTGTAAATCCTAGAAATATGTTATTCACCAAAAAGACATCAAGCAATATTTGTTAGTGATTTGTAGGAAATGTTAGAAAAATAATAAGAGAAATACCCAAACAACAATCTTCATTAAATATCTGATTATAAAAGATACCCTAATAAATACAAGCACTTCATTCTCACTCTCATTAGACAATTTAAAATGTACTGAGAATATTTATTTGAATATCTACAAATTCATTTGGTTAAGGTAAGTTTGTGTCAACATTTGGATCACACAAAGGTTAGATTATATGCATAATGATAATTTAGTAGTTGAAAAAAATGTGGAATATGAACTAGAGAAAATAGAGTCTTATATCAAATCCCAGTACTATCTAGTTGAACATGCTTGAACCAACCCATACTATTTGATACTCATTTAGTTATAAAATTGCTACCTTACAGATTTTAACTTATTTTTAAATAGTCAAATTGCTTATGTGATAATTACCTGTAACAATTAGAGTAAAATTTGTATCAATAATGATTACGGATATATGGAACTGGGAGAGAAAATAGGGATAACCTGACTATAGAATATTGCACTGAAATTTTGGATTCTGTCCTGTCTTGAAAAATGGATATGAGTCCTTGGTATAAAGTACAAAATAAACATGATATAGACCACCTTCTTCAACTCCTTGAGATAACAACCATATATGTAAACAATACTTTCCCCATTAACTGCAGCTCATTCGTCAGAGTTGAAATCTGAGAGAAGAAAATCAAACCACTTGCCTCAATAAAGACCCTTCTGGTGAGCTGGCAGAAAAGTTAAGCTGAGCCAATATGAGTTTGAGGAAACTCTGAGAGATAGTGAAGGTCAGGGAAGCCTGGTGTGCTGAGGTTCATGGGATTACAAAGAGCTGGACATGACTGAGCGACTGAAAAACAACAACCATGATTAGGGAATGTGAGCTAAAAGCCCAGAAGTTACTGTTAGGAGTAGGAAATTGGACCAAGCAGCAAAAATACTATGTAAATTCTATACTCCCAACTGTGTTAGATAATGAGCAAGGTATATAATCAAAGGAAATGAGAAATAGAAAGCAAAGAAATATTCCATACAGAAAAAGACAAACAAGTAACCTATAGGAGAGAAAGAAATCTCATACCTTGCAGATGGGAATATAACATAATAAACCTGTTTTGAAAAACTGGCAGTTTCTGCTCATCCTGAATATTTGCCTCCCCTATGAACCAGAAGTTTCACTGTTAATATATTCACAAAAGAAATGAGTACATCTGAACATCAAAACATGTACAAAAGGTTCACAGCATCTTTATTCAAAGTAGTTAAAACTAGATGCCCATCAAGAAGGAAATGGTATATGAATTATGGTATATTGATACAACAAAATGCTGCACAGAAATAAAAAGTGAGCTACTAGTATGCACAAAAGTATAGGTAAAATCATAGATATTATGTTCAAACAATCTGGACACATAAAAGTATACATTCCATATGATTCTATTTATATTTACCTCAAAAACAAAGTTAATCAATGATTATAACAGTCAGAATTGTAGTCATCTCATAGGGGATATGATCTAGGGACAGACAAAAAGGTGTAGATGGGGAAACAGTGGAAACAGTGCCAGACTTTATTTTTTTAGGCTCCAAAATCACTGCTGATGGCGACTGCAGCCATGAAATTAGAAGACGCTTACTCCTTGGAAGAAAAGTTATGTCCAACCTAGATAGCATTTTCAAAAGCAGAGACATTACTTTGCCGACTAAGGTCCGTTTAGTCAAGGCTATGGTTTTTCCTGTGGTCATGTATGGATGTGAGAGTTGGACTGTGAAGAAGGCTGAGCGCCGAAGAATTGATGCTTTTGAACCCTGGGATTTCTTTGGAAGGAATGATGCTAAAGCTGAAACTCCAGTACTTTGGCCACCTCATGCGAAGAGTTGACTCATTGGAAAAGACTCTGATGCTGGGAGGGATTGGGGGCAGGAGGAGAAGGGGACGACCAAGGATGAGATGGCTGGATGGCATCACTGACTCGATGGATGTGAGTCTGGGTGAACTCCGAGAGATGGTGATGAACAGGGAGGCCTGGCGTGCTGTGATTCATGGGGTCGCAAAGAGTCAGACACGACTGAGCGACTGAACTGAACTGAACTGAACTGAACTGAATGGAGTGCTAAAGGTATTCTAGGTATTCTCTGGATGGTGATTTACAGGGGTGTACATATTGTCAAAAACAGTAATTATTAACATTCACGGTTAGAGTACTTTATGTATCAGTTGAAAAGGGAGAATTCTGCTTTCTATAATGGCAATTAGACAACTTAATCCAATCCTCCCTTTGATAATAACTGGAAAAACTGGAAAAAATATAAAAATAACACCTACTTGAATGTATGGATGAGCTAACAAGCCCATGAAGAATTTAGGGGCCAAGATTCAAGAGCTAAAGGAAACTAAGAGATGTGATCTCAACAACTGGGATTTCTTTTTCCCTAGTTGTGTCCACCCAATCAGATATAAGCTAATATCAGTTAATAGCTTATTATTAACAAATAATAATAGCCTCAAAATAGCTAATATTTTGAAGACAGCTGAAAGTGTGAGATACTGAACTGAGTTTTGTCAGACTAAGCAGACAAAAACTGGAGTTCAGGATTCAGGTGTCAATAGACATAGAACTATGGACTTGGAGGCCCAAAACAGAGTGAGAGAGTGAGAGAATCAAGATTTATAAATGTAATTACCAGTCAATTTCCCCAATTGAATAACTACAGAAAGCAGCAATTTTGAAGAACCCTTTGATGTAAAACAGAAAATTTTCCAAGTAGTCAGAATAACCATGGAAGGCAGAACATATCTGAGCATCTTCAAGCACACAGCAGATCCAAGAACCAGGGAGGGTAAACACAAATCTTAGCTCTGTACGTATGTTAAAAATGAACAGTGTTTCCATCAGCACTCATTAAGAATTTCACAAAGATTTAAAGAGAACCTCAGCTTTTCTATGTATACATTCTTCCAGATGTGGTGGGTGGAAAAGTATTTTGAAGAGTGATCTGGTAGCTTTTTTAGCAAATATAGGGTTTGCCTCTAACATAAACAACTGACATGGTATACCCAGGCTTCAGACTAAATTCTTAATGGTTACAGTATTATCTGGCTCAAGGCTAGGCTGTCTTTTTCCTCTACTCACTTTGGAAGTAACATATTCTATGTTATATTCAACTAACAGTTAAAAGGTGAAAGCAATAATGGAAAAAAAAATTTGGTCATCTAGAAGTAGGCATAGGAGGAAGGAATTGCAATAGAATGCTGATAAGTTACAACCACACTCTTTTCTAGCGTAAATGTACCAAAATGTTAACTAGTTTTTAGAATTGTTAAGGCTATGTTGATTTTAAAATAGAGCCACTTAAAAGCACAAATAACAATCTTGAAATAAAGCAAGGTAAATTTATTTCTTTATCTCATCATGCACTGCAGCCTTAAAGTACCTAATGAGAATCCCTTGAGAGGATTTATTTTAAGAGTAAACTAGGGAGAGTGAAGCCTAAATATCACAAGGAAAAGAGACATTAAAAATTCTAAGAGCTAACTTTTCTGATAAATTATAGAAGATATACTCTGTTTTATTATATTAAGACTTACAAGTTAAAAATCTCAAATCCTGTCTCATTTTCACCTTTTCTATGTTTCTATGAGGAATATCTGGCATATTGTCTTATTAATATAGTAATGAATTGATGTGGAAGAATGGAATTTTTCATCGTCCATTACTATTAATGGCAACATTGAGGGAGGGCATTTTCTATGTCTAATGGTGTCAGTTTATTTACTTTTTGGAAGACATGATTTCCAGTGTTTATGTAAGACGCAAGATTCTTTGAAAAAATGATTTTATCAAATGAATATTAAAATTCATTCCACAGTCAACTATTAGATTTCTCCCAATGCCACAAGTCAGAATTAATCATTGTGTGCCCTACAGCATTTTGGTCATACTTATCTCAGGGAAAATTTTGGTCTAACTTTATTACAGCTTCTCATGAACATAACTATCTCACCCACTGGATTATAACCTACATAAAAGTAGGAATGAATCTTTTCTACCACCCGGCAGTAAGTACATGAAATAAATACTTTTGAATGAATGAAAAATAAGTTTAATAAGAATTATGTCGTATTTTACAAGTCCCTATGGGGGAAAATGCAATAGTGTATAGAATTTGTCTTACCATCCTAACATATGCATCTATGTAGAGCATGAAGGAATTCAGTACACTATGGAATTAGGAGAAGATATTGACCCTCAGAGACGTGTAAAAAAGTTGATGTAAAACTGGAATATTAAATATCAGATCATGAATCTTGTTTTCCCTAAGTGAATATGAACGAAACCATGCAGGGAATTTAGCAGAAACATTAAACATAATGATGTTGAGGAAAAAGAGCATGTGAAATAAAGTCATGGGTAATTGCTTTATACTGGGAGCTATGTAGTTTTTTTCTAACTGAAAATCAGCAAATAAGTACCCAGGGGAGAAAACTTTGGAGTCATGGGATAGATAACTGCTAGAGGGCCTAGAACCCATGAATAAATCAATCACCAGGATTTGAACCAATGTGATCATAATTCAGCACTGAAAGAATAAATCTGACTTTCCCTGAGAAATGAGACTAAGAGAAGGAAAGGGAACAAAATAAGATAATGCATATGGATGAGCCTGTAGCCTCCATTGCCTCCCAGGATATCTCTAAATCACAAGGACCTTCAAAAAAACAAAACAAAACAAAATTCTATTGTTTCCTCAAAACAGTACAGTATGGTTATTAGGGACCAAGAAATCGGGGGGAAAAAATCCCAAAGCATGAGCTGAGCATTCTAACCTTCTTTTACAGGCGCATATAGATAGAAAATCAAGGTCCGTTTGCTATGATGATCACATGGAATCCTTATCTGTTGCATAAATGGGTATGGTGCGGCCTGCAAATTTGTGTTGACATTCAGTTAGTTCAGTTCAGTCACTCAGTCGTGTCCGACTCTGCGACCCCATGAATTGCAGCACGCCAGGCCTCCCTGTTCATCACCAACTCCCGGAGTTCACTCAGACTCACGTCCATCAAGTCAGTGATGCCATCCAGCCATCTCATCCTCTGTCATCCCCTTCTCCTCCTGAACCCAATCCCTCCCAGCATCAGAGTCTTTTCCAATGAGTCAGCTCTTCTCATGAGGTGGCCAAAGTACTGGAGTTTCAGCTTCAGCATCATTCCTTCCAAAGCAATCCCAGGGCCGATCTCCTTCAGAATGGACTGGTTGGATCTCCTTGCAGTCCAAGGGACTCTCAAGAGTCTTCTCCAACACCACAGTTCAAAAGCATCAATTCTTCGGCGCTCAGCCTTCTTTACAGTCCAACTCTCACATCCATATGTGACCACTGGAAAAACCATAGCCTTGACTAGATGGACCTTAGTCGGCAAAGTAATTACCCACTACTTTTTAGAAGAACAAATGATCAATAATATCCTCATTAACCAGCCCAATTAAGAAATGATCTTTCAAGTTTGGAGGTAGAACTTTTATCAGTGCATAAGATTTGAAAACTCTTTTCTTTTTCACACAATTAATTCTTGCAATGCTTTCATTTCTAGAAAGCATTTGCACTTGACCAATGAGATCTCTCTGAGAACATAGAAGTAAAGTTAATAATATGAACATAGGAACTTCCCTAGTGGTCCAGTGGCTAAGATGCCATACTTCCAATGCAGGGGGCCAGGGTTCAATCCCTGAATAGAGAACTAGATCCCACATGGCACAACTGAGACCCTGAACAGCCAAAAACAAACAAGCAAAAAACAAAACAAAATTATATGAATACATAAACTCAAAACAGTCATTCAAAGCACAACTATGCAAAGTATACCTCAAAAGAGAATTGCCCTAAACTGAGCTAACGTTGATAGCAAAATTAGATTGTGATAGAAGGTGGGTGGAAGTGAGCATTGAAAACATAAGTAAGGACAGTTATCAAGGAAAACTTTTTCTCCATCCATTCTGTTTCTAAAGTCCTTTGTTAATATCCAGAGCAACATTACAGTTATGAGATGGGCATATTGGATATCAAGTCAAATGTTATTAAATCAAACATCTCAAATGGAAAAGCCTAATTTCACTTGACAAACATGTTTTCTTTGACCCATACAGTTTTAAAAATTGAACTTAGGTTTATAAAATACGATTTTTCACCTAAATCTAAATTTTGGGCTTCTCTTGAAAAAATCAGACTGGAAATATTGGGACAGCATTTTGCATGATATGACCCTTTTGGGATTTTATTTGGCCACACCATGGACTTGTGGGATCTTAGTTCCCCAGCCAGGGATTGAACCCAGGCCCTTGGCAGTGAAAGTACAGGTCCTAACTACTGGATCATTAAGGAAGTCTCCATTTTCTTTGACATAATAATTTGACATAACTATTTCTTTGAAATAATTCTTAAGAGTTATTTGCAGAGTAGCTGACTCTTTAAATGGGGGATCCAGTTTCCAGTTTGCAAGTTCCAGCATTTATGCACAAAGTAAACTGCATTCATTTACGTTAGCTGCTTGGCCCATTAGACAATGAACTTCAAATTCCTTGAACCAATCTGAACTTCTTAGAGACTTGTGCAGTTTCTATGAAAAAGGACAAACTACCAGCAATTTGATTTCCATTTAAAATTTGATTTTAATTCAGGTGTATAATGGAGGGTTACTATGTTGACAGTGTAAAATCATTGATGACAATAATCCTAAGTGTAATAATTCCTCTTCTAATAATAAATTCTCATTTTGCATAGCTGTGGATTGAGTTTATGGCAATTAGATTCTGCTATCAATCACTCTACTAACAGGGGCACAGCTAGTTAAAATAAAGCATTTCACCATTAAGTACAAATGTATCCTCTGCTACTTCTTTGACCCCATTTCTTAAGAGAGTGAGGGAGTGACATTATGCCCATTCTGACATTCCATGATCAGTAGCATCCCAATAATGTTATTTTCTCAAACTCTCAGAATTAACAAAATGTTCCAAATCTCTATGTCCTCCCCAAATTAAACATCTGCATATAAATAAATAAATAAAATAAATCTACATACCAGAAAAATAGAGCCATATACTTGTGGAGGTTTCCCCGGTGAAACTCCCAGGAGGGGTTGAACTCTCAGGAGGTGGGAGTTCAATCCTTGGGTTAGGAAGGCCCCCTAGAGTAGGAAATGGCAACCCACTCCAGTATTCTTACCTGGAAAGTTCCATGGACATTCTTACCTGGAAAGTTCCAGAGGATCCTGGCAGGTTACAGTCCATAGGGTTGCCTGTGGAGTCAGACATGTCTGAGCACACAGGCACGCAAACACTTGTAGAACGCTAAAGAAGGTGATCCAAGGTAATGTAGAAGAGCAATTAATTGGACAGGAGGAGAGAATTGTGTAATCCTTGAGAATCTTCACTATGAGGATGAGTCCTCAGAGAACTAAGGCATTGCTCAAATGCTAAGATCTAGATTCTGTATCAGTTATACTGAATGGTTCCAAATGATCAAATTAAAACATGACACTGTATCCCAGATATCATGGTTTTGCTTCAGAACCAGAACTGCAAGAATGCAACAGAACAAAACTATATGAATATTTTTAAAAGTTACGTGTTCATCACAACTTGAATACAGCAAAACTCATTCAATTTATACCTGAAATACTTATGCTAAGATATTTACTAAATATAATTGCTTTCAGTTCAGTTCAGTTTAGTTCAGTCGCTCAGTCATGTCCGACTCCCTGCGACCCCATGAATCGCAGCACGCCAGGCCTCCCTGTTCATCATCATCTCCCGGAGTTCACTCAGACTCACGTCCATCAAGTCCGTGATGCCATCCAGCCATCTCATCCTTGGTCGTCCCCTTCTCCTCCTGCCCCCAATCCCTCCCAGCATCAGAGTCTTTTCCAGTGAGTCAACTCTTCGCATGAGGTGGCCAAAGTACTGGAGTTTCAGCTTTAGCATCATTCCTTCCAAAGAAATCCCAGGGTCGATCTCCTTCAGAATGGACTGGTTGGATCTCCTTGCAGTCCAAGGGACTCTCAAGAGTCTTCTCCAACACCACAGTTCAAAAGCATCAATTCTTCAGCGCTCAGCCTTCTTCACAGTCCAACTCTCACATCCATACATGACCACAGAAAAAACCATAGCCTTGACTAGATGGACCTTAGTCGGCAAAGTAATGTCTCTGCTTTTGAAAATGCTATCTAGGTTGGACATAACTTTTCTTCCAAGGAGTAAGCGTCTTTTAATTTCATGGCTGCAGTCACCATCAGCAGTGATTTTGGAGCCTAAAAAAACAAAGTCTGACACTGTTTCCACTGTTTCCCCATCTATATTTCCCATGAAGTGATGGGACCAGATGCCATGATCTTTGTTTTCTGAATGTTGAGCTTCAAGCCAACTTTTTCGCTCTCCTCTTTCACTTTCATCAAGAAGCTTTTAGCTCCTCTTCACTTTCTGCCATAAGGGTGGTGTCATCTGCATATCTGAGGTTATTGATATTTCTCCCAGCGATCTTGATTCCAGTTTGTGTTTCTTCCAGTCCAGCGTTTCTCATGATATACTCTGCATATAAGTTAAATAAGCAGGGTGACAATATACAGCCTTGACGGACTCCTTTTCCTATTTGGAACCAGTCTGTTGTTCCACGTCCAGTTCTAACTGTTGCTTCCTGACCTGCATACAGGTTTCTCAAGGGAAATATTTTCACTTAGATCCAATAAATGGTTAGCTGGTTTATTTTTTTAAGTTCTATGCTTAGTGTTACTGCATTGCATTTATTTATGATCAATCTCAAATGGCTTCCTTGGTAGCTCAGATGGTAAAGAATCTGCCTGTAATGTATGAGACCCGAGTTCTATCCCTGGGTTGGGAAGAACCCCTAGAGAAGGGAATGGCTACCCACTCCAGTATTCTTGCCTGGAAAATTCCCCTGGATAGAGGGGCCTGGCAGGCTACAGTCCATGGACTCACAAAGAGTCAGAGACGACTGAACGACTAACACTTCCACTTGCAAGATCAGTCTTAAAGCACACTACACCATTGATACGTTCCATTATTTGAAAAATTCATCCTTACCTTTTAAACTGAGTAAGACAATCACACAGCCTATTGCACACAGCAGTCTTCCACCGAATTTTGTCTTGTTCAAGGGAGCAGCTGCTTTCTATACCACATTACCCTTCTTGCTTGTCATACATGATTCCACAAGGTAGAAGGCATCTGGCTCAGAAGTCACGAAGCTACCATTCGACAAAATCCAAATCTAAGTGAAGTGAGAGCACCTAAAGCTGGGCTGTTACCAAAGCATATGATAGTGCTAAAACTCTCCAGTCAGATGCTCTTTGGAATGTGAAACAGAAGTAGAAGCAGAGAATTATTAGCTGGAAAAAACATTGAAAAAGGATGCAGAGAAACAATGAGACAGCAAGGACCAGGAGGGCCTGTGTGTAGAGTAATTTTAACTAATTTTGTATTTGTTTCTTTATTTATAGAAAACTGAATGTGATCAAAATATACATACTTTATGGATCACTTTTTGGTAATTGATGAGATGATACTTGTAGAGCTGGAAGCAAAGAGTCTGGCACATTTTAAGTTCTCATAAAAGTTAAGTGCTGCTCATATCACATTACAGTATAAAAATCATTTAACTCTCTGACTCTACCACTAGGCGCTGAGCTTTTAGAGAGCAGGTACTGTCCTATTCGTCTTTGTATCCTCAGTTACTAGTACAGCACCTGGCACAGTGCTTAGCATGTTGCAGGCACTTCAGCAAATGTTAATGAGATAAGTGAAGGGAGCATTTTTCCCCCTTTACCCATTTTCCTCCCTTTTCGCTTTACACCTACCCATCCATCTCATCATATTTGAGGAACCTGGGAAAACTGGTGTATTCAAAAAAACAAACTGAAGTTCAGTTCAGCTTTTAGGTTGTAGAAGAATCAATCTTTGACTGATTTTCTATACTACAATTGCATATACTTCAAGTAGCCCCAGCCAGATCTCACAATTAATACTCAGAGCCTGGGGGACAGATGGGGAGTGTAGACAAGGCCTGGTCTTAATGAAATGAGAAAGAATAATCACTACCTATCAGCTAGATTCCCAATAAAGAAAAAGCAGAACACAAAATTTCAGAATTTGGGGACTAGAAATATCTTTAGAGTTCATTTGGCTCCAGACTTTGACTTTATAGATGAAAAAACTAAGATCGGAATAAAAGAAATAATTTACAAGACATCACAGAACTTGAGACTGAAATATGTGACCCCTGATGGCTATAATGATCCTTCCTCTGTACCACACTGCAGAGCAGTACATTATGCCTGTTCCTAGTGTATACTAATATGGTATATTTAGACTATTATAATAGTAGGACAAAGTGTAAATTCATGGCCTTAGATTTTACTTTGTTAGAGGTAAGCAGCTGCCTAGTATATCCTTGGGGAGAAAATTATCCTAGCATTAATGATGCTGTCTTTTATCATTGTCTGTAAATGTACTAAAATATTTATTAATGAATATCACAGATGTCAACCAGAATGGAAAACTAATAGCCTATATTGCTTTAATTTATTTGATTTATGCGTATTGTCAGAAACAACCTTTATAGAGGAACATATAATAATTAAGCCCTTGTCAGAATGGCTTAATGTCACTATAAAATAAACTAGCAATCCAAGTCTTGGGAAAATTTTGATGTCACTAGTCCTAGGAAAGGAAGCTTCTGAAGCACCATATTTGCAAAATGTAGCCAGTGTGGCAGGTTAATAGAATCAATAGATTTCACATATGGAGCTAAGGCTAATGGACTAGGAAAAAATACAAGCTAGTTTTTTGAAATAAGTAACTAAATTTTAGGAGCAATATGGATAAGAATGGATACTTTAGTGAAGGGTCCAAACCATAGTTAAATGATAGTTTTTGTTTTTATCCCCCTTTCTGTTCCTTTTCCTTTTTTTTTCTTTGTTTTTCACAAGAACCCCAAGAATTATCTAACCATCTGTGGCACTTTATGCATTCTCTTTCCTTTCTCCATAGCACAACCAACCCTATTAGGGGATCATTAACTTTATAAAAGAAAAATGTTTCTTTGTAACATTTTTTAAATCATTTTATCACTTATGTCATGTTTTAGCCCACTTGAAAGCTTTACTCAGATAGAGTCAGTAGTTAATCTTCTTTAGTTCTAGGGCTACTCATGAATTTTCAGAGATACTGCTTCTTAGATGGAACATGCTGGCGATAAAAATTCTGGAAATTTCCTGTGGATAATGATGTGATGCTGCTATGTTTCACATTATAATTAATCATTTATTTTTAAATTCATGAAGGTACAATGCTTTATTCTCTCCTTATTATGTAACTCTGTAAAAGTAGATTAACAGGTGAGTTAAAAGGGATTCTGCTTCTAACCATTATAGAGTCACCAGCAGTTATTACTCCTTCCATAAACAACTATAAAATTGGACAAAATATATGAGGCAATGGCTTCTAAACACTGGACAACAAATATGATGGAATAGTAATCCTTGAGGAGGGAAACATATAAAGTAAACCCCAAGTTTATCCTCTGTTTCTGTATGAGGTAATTTTTCAAACTATGACCCTGGGAGTCAAGCCCAGCCAAAATCCTGCATATCACTGAAGTTACAGAGTCTGAAATAGTTGAAACTTTCAGAGCATGGAGTCATAGATGAGGGAATTGCAGGAGTTTGCAAGTTGCAAGAAAGACAAGAGTCTGAATGGATAATTTCTAAACATTCATGGCCCTTGGCTGGGTTACCTACATACAGAGTTTAGCTCCAAGATGCCTATCAGAGAACTCCTGTAGGTTCACAGTTGTGGGTATGTGAAGAAAATGGAAACACCTGAGATTGTGTGTTCTGAGACATAT
Organism: Cephalophus harveyi; assembly: GCA_006410635.1. NCBI lineage: Eukaryota > Metazoa > Chordata > Mammalia > Artiodactyla > Bovidae > Cephalophus > Cephalophus harveyi. The sequence continues at coordinate 186,818 of SJYT01075523.1, forward strand.
TGAAGATACAGTGTAGCCATAGTGAAATAACCTCACAGAAAACATCAGGCTTCAGTGGAGACCCGGGAAAGGACATATTCTAAAAATAAGTACCGTATGTTAAATGGCCATAAGACTGAGGATAAAACTGGGGGAAAAAACTGTCATGGTAAAGAATAAACCCAAACTTCCCAGATCAAGAGCAGTTTTTTAGTCTGCCAGAAAAATCCAATACCCATTTAAATAAGTCAACATAACCTAAACTCACAGCATATGATTTATAATATCCAGTGTACAATAAAAAATTAGACAAACAAGCAAAATGAGGTAACAGGAAAAACACTAGTCAACAATAACTGATCCTATTATGATTCCAGAAGTTATCATTATCAGAAAATAACTTTACACCAGCATTTATAAATATGTTCACATATTTTAAAGAAAAAGGAAAGATAAAACATGGATAGGGTACATCACATTAGAAATGGAAACAACACAAGATAAAATGGAAATTTGAGTACAGTGCAATATCTACAAACCAACATTTATAATAGTATTGAATATAAAATAATGTTTTCCATAGCTATTATATTAATAAAAGTAAAAATAATTATAAAAATTATGAATAAAAAAGTAAAATTATCTTTTTAGCAGATGTCATGGTCATTTACATAGAAAATCTGAGGACTAGAAACTAAAATCCTACTAGATGATGTTACTTCAAAAAGATCAGAAGGTGCTATGTTGTTGTTAAGTCACTAAATCTTGTCTGACTCTTTACAACCACATAGACTACAGTATACCAAGATTTTCTGTCTTCCACTATCTCCCAGATTTTGCTGAAATTCATGTCCATTGAGTCAGTGATGCCATCCAACAATCTCATCCTCTGCCACCCCTTTCTCCTCCTGCCCTCAATCTTTCACAGCATTAGGGTCTTTTCCAATGAGATAGCTCTGCATCATGTGGCCAAAGTATTGGAACTTCAGCTTCAGCATCAGTCCTTCCATTGAATATTCAGGACTGATTTCCTTTAGGATTGACTGGTTTGATCTCCTTGCTGTCCAAGGGACTCTCAAGAGTCTTCCCCAACACCACAGTTCAAAATCATCAATTTTTTGGTGCTCAGCCTTCTTTATGGTCCAAATCTAACATCTGTACATAACTACTAGGAAAACCATAGCTTGACTATATGGACCTTTATCAACAAAGTGATGTCTCTGCTTTTTAGTATTCTGTCTAGGTTTGTCATAGCTCTCCTTTCAAAGAGCAAGTGTCTTTTATTTTGTGGCTGCAGTTACAGTCTGCAGTGATCTAAAGACCTAAGAAAATAAAATCTGTCACTGCTTGAACTTTTTCCTCTTCTTTTGGCCGTGAAGTGGTGGGCCCATATGCCATGATCCTAGTTTTCGGAATGCTGAGTTTCAAGCCAGCTTTTTTGCTCTCCTCTTTCACCCTAATCAAGAGGCTGCTTAGTTCCACTTAACATTCTGTCATTAGAGTGAAATTATCTGCATATTGGAGATTGTTGATGTTTCTCCTGACAGTCTTCATTCCAGCTTGGGATTCAACCTACCCAGCATTTCATGTGATGTATTCTGCATAGAAGTTAAATAAGCAGGTGATAATATACAGCTTTGTTTTATTCCTTTCCCAATTTTGAACCTGTCCATTGTTTGATGTACAGTTCAAACTGTTTCTTCTTGACCTGCATACAGGTTTCTTAGGAGACAGATAAGTTGGTATTCTCATCTCTTTAAGACTTTTCCACAGTTTGTTGTGATTCACATAGTCAAAGGCTTTAGCTTAGTCAATGAAGCAGATGTTTTTGTGTAATTCCCTTGCTTTCTTTATGATCCAATGAATCTTGGCAGTTTGATTTCTGGTTCCTCTCCCTTTCCTAAACCCAGTTTGTACATCTAGAATTTCTCTGTTCATATACTGCTAAAGCCTAGTTCGAAGGATTTTTAGCATAATCTTACTATCATGTGAAATGAGTGCAATTATACAGTAGTTTAAACATTCTTTTTCACTCTTCATTTTCACTTTCATCAAAGGGCTCTGTAGTTCCTCTTCACTTTCTGCCATAAGGGTGGTGCCATCTGCATATATGAAGTTATTCATATTTCTCGCGGCAATCTTGATTCCAGCTTGTGCTTCTTCCAGCCCAGCATTTCTCATGATGTACTCAGTTCAGTTCAGTTCAGTTCAGTCACTCAGTCGTGTCCGACTCTTTGCAACCCCATGAATCG
>SJYT01075523.1:189998-216260 GCA_006410635.1 Cephalophus harveyi
CTGTATAGAGCTTCTCCATCTTTGGCTGCAAAGAATATAATCAATCTGATTTCGGTGTTGACCATCTGGTGATGTCCATGTGTAGAGTCTTCTCTTGTGTTGTTGGAAGAGGGTGTTTGCTATGACCAGTGCATTTTCTTGGCAAAACTCTATTTTAGTCTTTGCCCTGCTTCATTCTGTATTCCAAGGCCAAATTTGCCTGTTCTTCCAGGTGTTTCTTGACTTCCTACTTTTGCATTCCAGTCCCCTAGAATGAAAAGAACATCTTTTTGAGGTTTAGTTCTAAAAGGTCTTGTAGGTCTTCATAGAACTGTTCAACTTCAGCTTCTTCAGCATTACTAGTTGGGGCATAGACTTGGATTACTGTGATATTGAATGGTTTGCCTTGGAGATGAACAGAGATCATTTTGTCATTTTTGAGATTGCATCCAAGTACTGCATTTTGGACTGTTTTGTTGACCATGATGGCTACTTCATTTCTTCTAAGGGATTCCTGTCTGCAGTAGTAGATATAATGCTCAGCTGAGTTAAACTCACCCATTACAGTCCATTTTAGTTTGCTGATTCCTAGAATGTCAACGTTCACTCTTGCCATTTGTTTGACCACTTCCAATTTGCCTTGATTCATGGACCTAACATTCCAGGTTCCTATGCAATATTGTTCTTTACAGCATTGGACCTGGCTGCTGTCACCAGTCGCATCCACAGCTGAGTATTATTTTTGCTTTGGCTCCGTCCCTTTATTCTTTCTAGAGTTATTTCTCCACTGATCTCCAGTAGCATATTGGTCACCTACTGAACTGGGGAGTTCCTCTTTCAGTGTCCTATCATTTTGGCCTTTCATACTGTTCATGGGGTTCTCAAGGCAAGCATACTGAAGTGGTTTGCCATTCCCTTCTCATGTGGACCACATTCTTTCAAACCTCTCCACCATGACCCACCCATCTTGGGTGGCCCCACAGGCATGGCTTAGTTTCATTGAGACAAGGCTGTGGTCCTAGTTTGATTAGATTGACTAGTTTTCTGTGATTATGGTTTCAGTGTGTCTGCCCTCTGATGCCCTCTTGCAACACCCACCATCTTTCTTGGGTTTCTCTTACCTTGAACATGGGGTATCTCTTCACGGCTGCTCCAGCAAAGCACAGCCACTGCTCATTACCATGGATGAGGGTTATCTCCTCACCGCTGCCCTTCCTGACCTTGAACGTGGAATAGCTCCTCTAGGCCTTCTTGCGCCTGTGCAGCCACCGCTCCTTGGATGTGAGGTTGCTCCTCCCGGCCGCCTCTCCTGGCCTTGGGCATGGAGTAGCTCCTCTTGGCCACCACCCCTCGGGTATGGGGTCCTCCTGTCTTCTGTCCCTGACTGCCGATGTGGGGTAGCTCCTCTCAGCCACGCTATGTGCACTGGTCGCAGCTGCCCACACTATGACTGCAGCCATGAAATTAAAAGACGCTTACTCCTTGGAAGAAAAGTTATGACCAACCTAGATAACATATTGAAAAGCGGAGACATGACTTTGCCAACAAAGGCCCGTCTAGTCAAGGCTATGGTTTTTCCAGTGGTCATGTATGGATGTGAGAGTTGGACTGTGAAGAAAGCTGAGCGCCGAAGAACTGATCCTTTTGAACTGTGGTGTTGGAAAAGACTCTTGAGAGTCCCTTGGACTGCAAGGAGATCCAACCAGTCCATTCTGAAGGAGATCAACCCTGGGATTTCTTTGGAGGGAATGATGCTGAAGCTGAAACTCCAGTACTTTGGCCACCTCATGCGAAGAGTTGACTCATTGGAAAAGACTCTGATGCTGGGAGGGATTGGGGGCAGGAGGAGAAGGGGACAACAGAGGATGAGATGGCTGGATGGCATCACTGACTCGATGGACATGAGTCTGAGTGAACTCCGGGAGTTGGTGATGGACAGGGAAGCCTGGCGTGCTGTGATTCATGGGGTCGCAAAGAGTCAGACACAACTGAGCGACTGAACTGAACATTCTTTGGAATTACCCTTCTTTGGGATTGGAATGAACACTGACCTTTTTAAGTTCTGTGGCCACTGCTGAGTTTTCCACATTTGCTAGCATATTGAGTGCAGTACTTTTAACAGCATCACCTTTTAGGATTTTAAATAGCTCAGCTAGAATTCCATCACCTCCCACTAGCTTTGTTTGTAGTATTGCTTCCTAAGACCCACTTGATTTCACAATCCAGGATATCCAGCTCTAGGTGAGTGATCAAACCACTGTGATTATACGGGTCATTAAAACACTTTTGTATAGTTCATCTTTGTATCCTTATAAAGATTAGATGTATTTGTAAATTTTTAACAGTTAGTAATTAAAATTTAAATAGGTGATATCTTTTATAGCAACATCTAAGAACATGAAATATATGATAATAATAACAAAACATGCACAATTCCTATTCACTGAAACTACAGAAATTCTGAGAGAGCTTTAAAAAGACATAAAGCAATGTGGAGATGCACCATGCTTAGAGAATTAAAAGACAATATTGTTAAAGTACAAATTCTTCAAAAATGAAATACCCTCCCAAACAAAATTTCAGTATATTTTTTGAAGAAATTGATAAATTAATTCTAAAATATATATGGAAGTTCAAAATGAATGCAACTTCTACCCTTACTATAAGGCTGCAGATGTCTATACAGTGTGGTTGACATTAGTATAGACAAATGTATCAATGGATAAAAATAACAAAGTAGACTACATGTAGGCTCAACTGACTTCTATTACTCATATTTTATAAAATTCTTGAAATATAGTTGCTTTACAATGTTGCATTAGTTTCTATTGTGCAACATTGTTAATCAGCCATATGTATACATATATCCCCTCCCTCTTGATCCCCCTACTCTCCCATTCCACCCTCTAGGTCATCATAGAACACTGAGCTGAGCTCCCTGTGTTATACAGCAGCTTTCTACTAGCTTTTTAATAATTTCAATATTTTTGAAGTTTTCAAAAAATAATAAAAATAACCATTTAAGCAGAATTTAACAAAATTGACTTTTAGAATAAAGAGAATTTAACCTTAGAATAAGGGTATTCTTATAAAATTTTCAATTTTCCTCTTCAACATTAGTTTTCAAAAGTCAACTCTTTTTAAAATCTCTAAAAGCAATAAAGAATCTTAAGCATCTAAGTACCCATTTCAAAGCTCACTTAATGGAGTTTATATAGAGATTATAAGCAGTGTGATATGGAAAAATAAAGCAGCATCAAGTGTGGCACTATATATAAAATTGGTTGTCACATATCAACTAGAGATTTAGATCAAGTCAAAACACTGTGCTTGCTGATAAATTCCATCATAAGAAGTAAAAAATAACTCAGTTTGGGTCAATTCTGATGTAAAATTCCAAAGCAAGCTATACTTTTTAAATGTGGAATACCAATACCTGGAAGATAACTCCAGGAACGAGTCTCCACTAAGATAGTATCTAAAATCTAATTCTACTCTCCAGAAAAAAATAAAGTATCCCAGTGTGATGAGGAGTCCTATTGGATATTCATCATCACCCAATGCTTAAAACAATGGTCTGAAGAGAGCATGTTTTCCCTACACTAGCTTACCGTTTCGGAGAAGGCAATGGCACCCCAACTCCAGTACTCTTGCCTGGAAAATCCCATGGACAGAGGAGCCTGGTAGGCTGCTGTCCATGGGGTCGCTAAGGGTCGGATACGACTGAGCGACTTCACTTTCATGCACTGGAGAAGGAAATGGCGACCCACTCCAGTGTTCTTGCCTGGAGAATCCCAGGGACGGGGGAGCTTGGTGGGCTGCCATCTATGGGGTCACACAGAGTCAGACACAACTGAAGCAACTTAGCAGCAGCAGCATACCATTATTGCTTGGTGCTACAGGTAGCTTCTGGTCCAGTGCTAGCGCAGAGTTCTTTTCATGTAGTATAGGAAACAAGGTTACACAGTCTACTCCGTATATAACTTTTGCTTGTGTATTGGAATGAGGGCATCCCTGTCCGCTAATTGTGCTTATTACTTCATTTAAATTTTAAAGGAAATTCTAGCTCAACATGACTTCCTGGAGATGGTATATTTAGAATCAGAAACAGGCCCTCTCCAAGGGAAAACTGAAGGTAACTGGAGTCCTCTGACCAAGTACTTTGCCAATTTAGGGGTACTAAATGCAGCTGAGTTGTGGGCTAATTAAATTTTAGCACATTATAGCTTATGAGAAAGTGCATAAAGCCCTGCACAGTGAAGCAATTAGGTGAAGCAGCCAAGAACAAAACCCAGATCATAAGATATGGACTATATTTATCCAGTGTGGCTGAGTCATTTCCTGAAGGCTATCTTCATTCTATTCTGGAGCCCATACAGTGAAATTTTATTTTCATTATGTAGTCTTTATACAATTTCCATTTCTTTTTTTAATAAATTCTATTTATTTGATGAAGCTTTCTACTTTCAAATGTGTTGCAAGAGAATTTTAAACTGATTTTTGAACCATTTTTATGATGGCTGCTTCAAAATTCCAAATATGAAACAGTTCCAACATCTGATTCATCGTGATGTTGGTGTCTGTTGATTGTCTTCTCTCATTCAAGTTGTGCTTTGTTTTCTGGACATTTTGGATATTATACTATGAGATTTTGGATACATGAGAAATAAAAATACATATAAAAATAAATTTTACACAAAGCTTATAGCAACTTCATTTATACTAGTCCAAAAATGAAAATCACAAGATGTTTCCCAATATGATAAGGAATATCAAACATGGTATATTCATGTAGTGGAAAAATGATTAGCAATAAATAAAAATACAAGTGAGTTACAGACACATCCTATAACATGGATGCATCACAAACACTACTTTGAGTTAAAAAAAGGTACAAAAGAGTACCTACTATATGTGTCATTTATATAAAGTTCAAGAAGAAGATAAGCTGTAGCATATGGTAGTAGGAATCAGAAACATGGCTGACTATGTGGATGAGAGTTGACTAAATATGGGCACAGAGGATCTTTCTGAAGTGATTAAAATGTTATAAATTCTTATGGCGATTCGAACTACTTGAATATACATTTGTCAAAACTCACTAGCTTGTACACTTAAGTTCTACTCATTTCATTGCAGGTAAAATTTCCCTCAATGAAAAAACCTTCAAAAATATATAAAAATAATAAACAGCTGATATATTAGGGAAACTATTTCATTAAAAATCTTATGCAAAGGAATTACTTTGTAGTCAAAGCATTATGTCAATTCCTCCTTTTCTTAGCATAGTTTGTTTTCTCCCCCATCCCCCCATGGCATCAACATCAGAAAACTAATAACAAGTGATCAAAGAAAAACATGATGCTGTCTGTCTCCAACTCCCTACTACTGACCCCTGTTTGCTCCCATCTCTATATTTTCCCATATATTCTTTAAGAAATACATACTATGATATTTCTGAGGAAACCATAGATATTGCATTATGTAGGCAACAGCAATGCTAGCTCATTTTGATGGTTAAGTTAAAAATTCAGTGTAATAAATGAATAATATTCAGTTCAGTTCAGTTGCTCAGTCATGTCTGACTCTTTACGACCCCATGAATCGCAGCACGCCAAGCCTCCCTGTCCATCACCAACTCCCGGAGTTCACTCAGACTCATGTTCATTGAGTTGGTGATGCCATTCAGCCATCTCATCCTCTGTCGTCCCCTTTTCCTGTTGCTCCCCAATCCTTCCCAGCATCAGTCTTTTTCAATGAGTCAACTCTTCGCATGAGGTGGCCAAAGTACTGGAATTTCAGCTTTAGCATCATTCTTTCCAAAGAACACTCAGGACTGATCTCCTTTAGAATGGACTGGTTGGATCTCCTTGCAGTCCAAGGGACTCTCAAGAATCTTCTCCAACACCACAGTTCAAAAGGATCAATTCTTTGGCGCTCAGCTTTCTTCACAGTCCAACTCTCACATCCATACATGACCACTGGAAAAACCATAGCCTTGACTAGATGGACCTTTGTTTGCAAAGTCATGTCTCTGCTTTTTAGTATGCTATCTAGGTTGTTCATAACTTTCTTCCAAGGAGTAAGCATCTTTTAATTTCATGGCTACAATCACCATCTGCAGTAATTTTGGAGCCCAGAAAAATAAAGCCTGACACTGTTTCCACTGTTTCCATTCAGTTCAGTTCAGTCCAGTTCAGTTGCTCAGTCATGTCTGACTCTTTGCGACCCCATGAATCGCAGCACGCCAGGCCTCCCTGTCCATCACCAACTCCCGGAGTTCACTCAGACTCACGTCCATCAAGTCAGTGATTAGGTAGACACAAATAGGCAACTAAAGGCAACAGAATCCCTAGGCCAAACTGCAGTCTTTGTAAAATGTTTAAGTAGTACTGCACAGAGAATATTTACATGTATAAAGGAAGAATATATTACAAAAAGACGGAAAAGAATACGGTTCACCTTACTTCTACTAAATGACTGGTTTGTTTTTTTTTTTCTGCCTGAATGAACAATGCCAGTCAGAAATATAACAAGAGCATACCAGTTGTTGGTGTGTCTGTCAGGCCACCTCAAAAATCCTTTAGCTGTTCTAGAATGATTATCACTCTATTCTGTGGCCCGGTCTTCATCATCTAAGGTGGAAGTCAAAAGGCAGATTTCAGACCTTCCACTTATTCACACAGTAGGTTATGTTCCTGTCTATTAACCTCAAACATGAGCATTTATTGTTAATCTTATCCAATTCTGAGAAATAAATCGCCTTTCTACAGAGGGAAAATAGAACACTTATGATGAAAACATCTTGGGCAACTTTCCACAACGCAATTGCAATAGTTATGTGTAATGATAAATCCTATATAAAGCCAGCCACTATAATAAATCCAGATATTGGAGATATTATTGCTGTCATAATCACAGAATTAAGAGGTAAAAGGTATATTGAGTTATCTAAAGAAAATCATCCTTGTATAAATAACAGCAACTGTTCAAACCCATATGCTGCTAAAACCTTTAACCCATAGCTCACTGGCCTTTAGACAAACATACTCTTTTGTTTTTTTGTTTTCAGTAAGGCTGAAAATTTACATCATTTTCAAAATCAGGTATACAAATGACCAGAATTGGTAAAGCTTATATTGAAGAGCAAACCAAGAAATACTTCATTAAACTTAAACTAGACCAGGGAAAACTAGAGATAAGGAAGCAAAATTAGACTTTCACCCTCATGCTGACTGCATAAAGACCTATGTGGAAAAGATGTAACCTGATTGTCTCAGTGAGTGCATTTTGTGTAAATTCTGTGGGTATCCCAGGCTTACTCAACATGTTACATGTCCTTATGCAAAGAACATTTTGTGGGCCTTGGAATTATACCAGATTTGTTATAATCTGGTAATGTGCAATTTAACATGAAAAGCTTCACTAGAAATGAGCAGTTATTTGAAGATTGATTAAGGTGAAGTTGCTCAGTCGTGTCCGACTCTTTGCGACCCCGTGGACTGTAGCCTACCAGGCTCCTCTGTCCATGGGATTCTCCAGGCAAGAATACTGGAATGGGTTGCCATTTCCTTCTCCAGAGGATCTTCCTGACCCAGTGATCGAACCCAGATCTCCTGCATTGGAGGCAGACGCTTTAACCTCTGAGCCACCAGGGAAGCCCGAAGATTGATTGGGTGAACTTAATAACAGCAAATCTCTTTGATCTGAAGCTAGTACACTTTCCAGTGGAAATTCTGTTTCCTCTGGATGGAGAGCTCAGTCCTAGATCCTAAGAAATAAATATTGAAATAATGATAGAATTGTTTATTGTTGGAGTTTTGGCACCTTCAATGCTGTCACTCTACTACATAATCATCAGAGAGGGCCACGCAAGCTTGAATGGTGGGAAGGCAGATTGGTTTTAAAGAAGAAAAGTCTTCATTCTGCATAGTTGGTTAGAAGAAGGAAAAATAATTTTTTTTCCTTTATCATATCCCAATCCTTTCACAAAAGCATTATTTTTTAATACACTTGCTATTTTTTGTATAACATTGCTAATGCCAAAGCTTTAAACTTTATATATATATATATATATATATATATAAACATTCCCTTCTCCAGGGGGTCTTCCCAACCCAGGGATTGAACCCTAGTGTTCTGCACTGCAGGAAGATTCTTTACCATCTGAGTCACTAGAGAAGCCAATAAATATATATGTAGAGAGATAGATAAACACTTAGAAGAGCAAAAAGAAAAAGAAAAAAGAAAAATTGAATAAGTAAATAAGTGCATTTTGTATTTGGAAGGTCTTTCCTGAACATCACATATAAGAGTGATATTCCTAATTTTACTAGTAGTAATGTTTCAGCAAAAGAATGTGTTCATGGCCATCCCTAGTAAGTACGCTGACCCTGACATGGCCAATGTTAGTGTGTCTATGTTGGACCTGTCCTCCAGTGCTGCTAAGTCACTTCAATCGTGTCCAACTCTGTGCGACCCCATAGACGGCAGCCCACCAAGCTCCCTCATCCCTGGGATTCTCCAGGCAAGAACACTGGAGTGGGTTGCCATTCCCTTCTCCAATGCATGAAAGTGAAAAGTGAAAGTGAAGTCACTCAGTCGTGCCCATCTCTTAGCGACCCCATGGACTGCAGCCTACCAGGCTCCTCCATCCATGGGATTTTCCAGGCAAGAGTACTGGAGTGGGGTGCCATTGCCTTCTCCGCTGTACTCCAGTAAGACCTATTAAAAGAGTAAGGTCAGTGTAATGATGTCTTCTAGACACTGCATCATATCATCCTGATTTCTTAGATAACTTTCATTATCTGTTTTTCTCAAGTAGTTTATTATCTGCCATTTACCGTAGAGAAGACACTTGAATTTTCACTATGATTTCTCATAGTCATACTAAAAAGATTTCTCTCACATAAACACTCATTAAATATTTGTGAAGAGAAAGCATTGACAATGTTCAGTCAGTTCTGGAGAAGAATGGTATGTGGATGAGTGAGGAGAAATCCAGATAGAATATCTGTTTCTATGCTCCCGAACCTTTAACCTCTCATAATTGCCTAACTATAGCTCATTTATATTATTATAGGTGACATAACTTGCCCCTCTTCCTCACTAATTACAAGTTACAAAAGCTTTGGATATCTTTAAAGATTTCTCAGTCCAGGGGGATTGCATTGGTAGAGGACATCACTGTCTGTTAAACCTGAATTTAATGAGAAATCTAGTGAGATGGTGTTATTTTAGAGTAAGTTCTTCTCAAACTCTCTCCATAATCTGTCATGTAAAAGTCTGATTTTTCTGGAAAAGCAGAACAGAGAATAACTACTTGAACCATAGTAAATTCTATAAGTTAATGCCATCCTATGGGATAACTGAGGGCAACTAGCTGATCTTCCCTAACAACAACCTTTGTTTATAATAATGTTTGCTCAGTTTAGTTCAGTTCAGTCACCTAGTCATGTCTGACTCTTTGTGACCCCATGAACTGCAGCACGCCAAGCTTCCCTGTCCCTCACCAACTCTGAGAGTTGTTCAAAATCATGTCCATCAGTTGGTGATGCCATCCAACCATCTCACCCTCTGCTGTCCCCTATTCCTCCTGCTTTCAATCTTTCCCAGCATCAGGGCTTTTTCCAATGAGTCAGTTCTTCACATCAGATGGCCAAAGTATTGGAGCTTCAGCATCAGTCCTTCCAATGAATATTTGGAACTGATATCCTTTAGGACTGACTGGTTGGATCTCCTTGCAATCCAAGGGACTCTCAAGAGTCTTCTCTAATACCACCGTTCAAAAGCATCAGTTCTTCAGCATTAGCTTTCTTTACGGTCCAACTCTCACATCCATATGTGACTACTGGAAAAACCATAGCTTTGACTAGATGGACCTCTGTCGGCAAAGTAATGTCTCTGCTTTTTAATATGCTGTCTAGGTTGGTCATAACTTTTCTTCCAAGGAGCAAGTGTCTTTTAATTTCATGGCTGCAGTCACCATCTGTAGTGATTTTAGAGCCCAAGAAAATAAACTCTGTGACTGTTTCTATTGTTTCCCCATCTATTTGCCATGAAGTGATGGGACCAGTAGTCATGTTATTTTTTTGAATGTTGAGCTTTAAGCCAGAGTTTTCACTCTCCTCTTTCACTTTCATCAAGAGGCTCTTTAGTTCTTCATTTCTGCCATAAGGATGGTGTCATCTGCATATCTGAGGTTATTGATATTTCTCCCGGCAATCTTGATTCCAGCTTATGCTTCAACCAGCCCGCATTTCTCATGATGTACTCTGCATATAAGTTAAATAAGCAGGGTGACAATATACAGCCTTGATGTACTCCTTTCCCAATTTGGAACTAGTCCATTGTTCCATGTCTAGTTCTAACTGTTGCTTCTTGACTTGCATACAGATTTCTCAGCAGGCAGGTCAGGTGGTCTGGTATTCCCATCTCTTGAAGAATTTTTGACAGTTTGTTGTGATCCACACAAAGGCTTTAGCATAGTCGATGATGCAGAAGTAGTCGTTTTTCTGGAATTCTCTTGCTTTTTTGATGGTTCAGTAGATGTTGACAATTTTGATCTGTGGCCCCTCTGCCTTTTCTAAATCCACCTTGAACATCTGGAAGTCCTCAAGTACTGTTGAAGCCTGACTTAGCGAATTTTGAGCATTACTTGGCTAGCGTGTGAGATGAATGCAATTGTGTGGTAGTTTGAACATTCTTTGGCATTGCCTTTCTTTGGGATTGGAATGAAATAATGGTTGTAGCACTGTGTTAAAACTTACTTCAGAAAACCAATTGTACACACACATATATATTGTATATGAATTGTATCATATATTGCGTACACATACCTATATACATATAAAATGTATACATTCATATTTTAAGTTATCTTTGATTACATCTTTTAATAGTTTCATAATGGCTTTTGAGGAAAGTAAAAATTTTATCAAATTAAACATACATACCAATACTGAGAAACACCAATTTTCAAGAATGGAGTCTTATAATCAAAGTAGTTTCTTGTTGTTGCAGCATAGAACATGATGGGAATATAGGTTGAATGGCCATCTCAAACAGAAATTTATAAGATCTGAAATTATTAAACTCTTGAAACATAGTAAATCTTCATGACCAAATAGAAACAACATACCACCAAGTATCCTCCAACAGATGAATGGACAAAATACATGATGAAATATTACTCAGCCATACTTTTGCCATTTGCAGCAATGTGGATAGCCCTAGAGTGGATGGACTTTTGCTTACTGAAATAAGTCAGACAGAGACATCTGTTGTATGTATCACTTCTCTGTGGAATCTAAAAAATGAAAACAGATGTGTATAGCAAAACTGAAACAGATGTACAGCTATAGAAAACAAACTAGTGGGAAACAGTAGAGAAAGGATAGACGAGAAAGAGAAAATAGAAAAATAGGGGTATGGGATTAAGAGATATAAACTATGAGTAAAATAGATAAGCAACAATAATACATTGTTTAGCACAGGGAACTATAGGCATTAGTTTGTATTAACTTTTAAAGGAGTATAATCCGTAAAAATACTGAATCACTATTATATATACCTGCAACTAATATTTTAACTCAACTATACATCAGTAAGGGGGCTTCCCTGATAGCTCAGTTGGTGAAGAATCTGTTTGCAATGCGGGAGACCTGGGTTCAATCCCTGGGTTGGGAAGATCCCCTGGAGAAGGGAAAGGCTACCCACTCCAGTATTCTAGCCTGGTCACAAAGAGTCGGACACCACTGAGCAACTTTCACTTTCACTTTTCATACATCAATAAAAAATAAAATAGAATAATTAAAAAAGCATACCCATTAGCAGTCACTCCTCATTCCTCCCTTCCCCCAACATCTGAAAATCACTAATCTACTTCTGTCCCTATAGCTTTTCTTTTTTAATGTATTCTTCAGTTTATATATATCTGAGTTCTTTCCACTTTTTGACTATTGTGAATAATGCTCCTGTGAGTATTTGTGCGCAGATTTTTCTGTGGACATACATTTTTCATTTTTCTTGGGTATATACTGAGGAGCAGAATAGCTGTGTCATGGTAAATCTAAATCTCAGCTTAAATTTTTGAGAAACTGCTGAACTTTCCTCCAAAGTGTTCAAAACACTTTACAACGCTGCCAGCAGTATGTGTGTGTGTATGCTAAGTTGCTAGCATACATATGAGGGCTAGCAATATGAGTTGTGCCTAGCAATATGAGTGAGTGAGTGAAGTCGCTCAGTCGTGTCCGACTCTGTGCGACCCCGTGGACTGTAGCCCACCAGGCTCCTCTGTCCATGGGATTCTCCAGGCAAGAATACTGGAGTGGGTTGCCATTTCCTTCTCCAGGGGATCTTCCCGACCCAGGGATCAAACCCAGGTCTCCTGCATTGCAGGCAGACGCTTTAACCTCTGAGCCACCAGAGAAGCCCCTAGCAATATGAGGGCTCCAATTTTGCCACATCAACACTTGTTATTGTTTCTTTCTGACTATTTAAAATTTGTAGTCATCTTTGTGAGTATGAAGTGACATCTCATTGTCATTTTTATTTATATTTGTCCCAGTAAATGTCTAGCATTTTTTCATATGCTTATTGGCTATTTTTATTTAGAGAAATAATATATTTGATCATGTTATCTGTTATTGTTCAGTGGTAAGTATTCTTTGTATATTTTTGATGCAAGCCCTTAATCAGGTATATACCTGTCAAATATTTTCTTCCAGTCAATGTGTTGTCTTTTTACTTTCTTGAATGTGATTTAAAACACAAAGTTTTTAACCTGATGACAGATGAGTAAATGAAGATGCAGCTGGAATATGGTCTACTTGTGAGCAAGCATGAATAATGAAAGTAGTTGATACAAAATCTGGCTGAGAAAGGCCTGCTCTCATACTTCTTCCTTTAATCATCTCAATGTGGCATATTGTATACCTGTGCCACTAGCTTGAAGCAATGTTTAATCCATTCACCCTCTTTTGTCACCTCTATAACATCTCCTAGTAATTGAGAATGTCATGTTTGACACTTTTTATATAGCTAGCTTCTGGGAATAATAGGTTATGAATAAAGAAATGTATATATTCTCAGAAATTTCAAGACAACACCTTCATTGACTGATGCTGGGATCCAAGTAAAAGGATTTACTTAATTTAGTTCTTCTTAAAAAAATCACAAAAGTTAACTATTTACTTCTAGGAGGGCATAATAGGACATAGGCCAGCTTCTAATTCTATATAATGTAAAAATTAAAGTATTCGCATTCCTTTTAGTAAATGCTTCCAGAGTTCAACACCATGTCTGGTAGAAAGTGGACTTTCATCAGTACTTGTTCTATGATTGTATACGCATTCATTAGTCTATAAGTAGTTGTGGGAACCTTGGATAATATGGTTTTGAGCCTCCCCCTGAAACTTTCATTAGAACTATATTGGGCATGCTTTAAAATTTTAAAATTTATAGCTTTACAAAAATCTAATGAAAGCAACATGAAAACCTAAGGGTCCAGCAAAAGAGAACTTTCAAAGTATAATATATCCCACAGTGAAAAACAGCATAAATTAATTTCTAATAACTCCATGTTTGTTTACCTTAAAACATATTTATGAAAGTTTGTGAAATCAATAATAAAAATACCTTAGAATGATAAGCCTTTTTTGAAGTATGACATAAAACTTGGAAACCTTAAATTCTATTACATAAAAATTCAATAATTTATCCAAAAAATAGAATAACTCCATAGAAAAGCCCAACACAAGTATTTCAAAATCAAAAATTACAAATTGGGGAAAATATTTTCAAACTTTGTTAGAAATGGGTAATTTTTCAGCTATGTAAATAACTCCTTCATATCAGCAGGATACAAACAACTTTCAAGAAAAAAGGAAAAATAAGTGTTAATTTCAAGGAAGACAATATACAAATGCATCTTTTCAGGGAGGAAAACAGTATTCTCCTTAATCTTCTAGGTTCTTGGCTATGTTGACCTGAAACAAATAGACTGCCAGATATTTCTCCTGTAAGGATGGGTTTATTTGGGATCAGCAGAGAATTGCAGTTTGGGGTCTGCAACCATGGCAAGCTACACGCAAGTTGCCACATGTTAAGGAAAGGGAACACTTTTATATAAGGGAAAAGAAAGATGGGAGGGCTATAGCAAAGAGCCTATGGCTTGTCATTGTTTTTGCCGGGAAAGAAGGGTCTGTCTTATTCCTGCTGGGCTCCACTATAGTCATAGAGTGTGAGAGCTCCCTCTTCTGGTCTCACAACTCTATTAGAGATTTCTGTTTATTAATTTTTTACATTTCCTCCTTTTGATCAAGATCTTTTCCTGAAAATATCACTGATCAAGGGTCAAATTTTCTAGTTTCAGTGACTTTTTGTCTCTCATTGTCAGGAAGGACATTTCCTGGGTGTAACGTCTTACATACAGACAAAGTGCCCAGATTGGAGAACTATTGAGGTCATATGCAAGTAGCAAGGAGGGATGGGAGGAAGAACTCTTGGGCACTTTTTATCTAAATTCATGTGTTATTAATAGCAAAGACATTAAAGGTCATCTGGAACGTATGTCATTACCAAAGTTTTGGCAAAAACTTTCCAACTGGCCCATACCTTGGGGATGTCATGAGATGTGGCCTGCTTCAATTCTAGAAAATCTTTACTTTGAGGTCACTGGATGTGCAAGGTTTGGTACTCTCTTTAAATATGTAATTCCTGTAAATCAAGGGTTTATTTCTTGGAGTTTGGCAGCACAAGGCTTGGTTGCTGCTGCTGCTAAGTTGTCCGACTCTGTGCAACCCCATACATAGCAGCCCACCAGGCTCCCCCATCCCTGGAATTCTCCAGGCAAGAACACTAGCAGTACTTAATATGGGCCTTTTCAGTGAGGTTTAAGAGAGTTCTTCTTGAGGTACCTTTAACAATACCTTTAAAGGTACCTCTATTTACCTTTTTCCAATAAACAAAATCTTTAGGTTGCAATCTGTGATACTTAAAATCTTTATCACCTGTGAAAAGATGACCCTACCAAAAGAGGTTTATTTTTAGAAACAATTAGGCCTTTGGAATATTGGAGTATCTCTTCCTTTTTTGTTGTGGGTCAAAAGATGCAGAAGTCTAGCGCATTGGGCATTCTGTGAGTGTCTCAAAGGGTGAACCTGAGATTTAGAAAGATGGACTTTTGGTTTTTGGCCAAAATATTTGAACAAATGCTTTTGGCCAAAGTATTTGGAGGGTGTCTACAAGTTTTGCTGGTTGATTTTTTTTTTAATTGGAGTATAGTTGATGTACAATGTAGTGTTATTTTTTTGCTGTATAACATTGTGAATCAACCATATCAAGAAAAAATGGATATATGAGTCAAAGCAAAAACAACACCCAGTTGTGGATGGGACTGGTGACAGAAGCAAGGTGCTATGCTGAAAAAGGCAATATTGCATAGGAACCTGGAATCTTAGATCCATGATTCATGGAAAATTGGAAGTGGTCAAATAGGAGATGGCAATTTGGACTGAAATGGGTGAATTTAACTCAGATGACCATTTAATCTACTACCACAGGCAGGAATCCCTTAGAAGAAATGGAGTAGCCATCATAGTCAACAAAAGGGACCAAAATGCAGTACTTGGATGCAATCTCAAAAATGACAGAATGATCTCTGTTTGTTTCCAAGGCAAACCATTCAATATCATGATAATCCAAGTCTATGCCCCAACCAGTAATGCTGAAGAAGCTCAAGTTAAACAGTTCTATGAAGACCTACAAGACCTTTTAGAACTAACACCCCCAAAAGATGTCCTTTTCATTATAGGAGACTGAAAAGCAAAAATAAGAAGTCAAGGAGCACCTAGAGTAACAGGCAAATTTGGCTTTTGAGTAGAGAATGAAGCAGACCAAACGCTGATAGAGTTCTGCCAAGATAATGCACTGGTCATAACAAACACCTACTTCTAATAACACAAGAGAAGACTCTACATATGGACATCATCAGAAAGCCAACATCAAAATCAGATTGATTATATTGTTTGCAGCCAAAGATGGCGAAGCTCTATAGAGTCAGCAAAAATAAGACTGAGAGCTAACTGTGGCTCAGATCATGAACTCTTTATTGCCAAATTGAGACTTAATTGAAGAAAGTGGGGAAAACCACTAGACCATTCAGGTATGACCTAAATCAAATCCCTTATGATTATACAGTGGAAGTGAGAAATATATTTAAGGGACTAGATCTGATAGACAGAGTGCCTGATGAACTATGGATGGAAGTTCGTGACATTGTACAGGAGACAGGAATCAAGACTATCCCCAAGGAAAAGAAATGCAAAAAAGAAAATGGCTGTCTGAGGAGGCCTTACAAATAACTGTGAAAAGAAGAGAAGCAGAAAGCAAAGGAGAAAAGGAAAGATATACCCACTTGAATATAGAGTTCCAAAGAATAGCAAGGAGAGATAAGAAAGCCTTCCTCAGCGATCAGTGCGAAGAAATAGAGGAAAACAACAGAATGGGAAAGACTAGAAATCTCTTCAAGAAAATTAGAGATACCAAGGGAACATTTTATGCAAAGATGCACTCAATAAAGGACAGAAATGGTCTGGACCTAACAGAGGCAGAAGATATTAAGAAGAGGTGGCAAGAATACACAGAAAAACTGTGCAAAAAAGATCTTCACAACCCAGATAATCACGATGGTGTGATCACTCACACTCACTGAGAGCCAGATCCTGGAATGTGAAGTCAAGTGGGCCTTAGAAAGCAGCACTACAAACAAAGCTAGTGGAAGTGATGGAATTCCAGTTGAGCTATTTCAAATACTGAAAGATGATGCTGTGAAAGTGCTGCACTCAATATGCCAGGAAATTTGGAAAACTCAGCAGTGGCCACAGGACTGGAAAAGATCAGTTTTCATTCCAATCCCAAAGAAAGGCAATACCAAAGAATGCTCAAACTACCACACAATTGTAATCATCTCACATGCTGGTAAAGTAATGCTCAAAATTCTCCAAGCCAGGCTTCAGCAATACGTGAACCATAAACTTCCAGATGTTTTAGAAAAGGCAGAGGAACCAGAGGTCAAATTGCCAACATCTGCTGGATCATCAAAAAAGCAAGAAAGTTCCAGAAAAACATCTATTTCTGCTTTATTGACTATGCCAAAGCCTTTGACTGTATGGATCACAATAAACTGTGGAAAATTCTGAAAGAGATGGGAATATCAGACCACCAGACCTGCCTCTTGAGAAACCTATATGCAGGTCAGGAAGCAACAGTTAGAACTGGACATGGAACAACAGACTGGTTCCAAATAGGAAAAGAAGTACATCAAATCTGTATATTGTCACCCTGCTTATTTAACTAACATGCAGAGTACATCATGAGAAATGCTAGGCTGGATGAAGTACAAGCTGGAATCAAGATTGCCAGTAGAAATATTAATAACGTCAGATATGCAGATGATACTACCCTTATGGCAGAATATAAAGAGGAACTAAAGAGCTTGATGAAAGTGAAAGAGGAGAGTGAAAAAGTTGGCTTAAAACTCAACATTCAGAAAACTAAGATCATGGCATCTGCTCCCATCACTTCATGGGAAATAGATGAGGAAACAGAGGGAAAGTGTCAGACTTTATTTTGGGGGGCTCCAAAATCACTGCAGATGGTGACTGCAGCCATGAAATTAAAAGACACTCCTTAGAGGGAAAGTTATGATCAATATACACAGCATATTAAAAAGTTGAGACATTACTTTGTCAACAAAGTTCAATCTAGTAAAGGCTTTGGTTTTTCCAGTGATCATGTATGGATGTGAGTTGGACTATAAAGAAAACTGAGCACCAAACAACTGATGCTTTTGAACTGTGGTGTTGGAGAAGACTCTTGAGAGTCCCTTGGACTGCAAGGAGATCCAACCAGTCCATCCTAAAGGAGATCAGTGCTGGATGTTCATTGGAAGGACTGATGCTGAAGCTGAAACTCCAATACTTTGGCCATCTGATGCGAAAAGCTGACTCATCTGAAAAGACCCTGATGCTGGGAAAGATTGAGGGCAGAAGGAGAAAGGGATGACAGATGATGAGATGGTTGGATGGCATCACCAACTCAATGAGCATGAGTTTGGGTAAACTCCGGGAGTTGATGATGAACAGGGAGGCCTTGTGTGCTGCTGTTCATGGGTTCGCCAAGAGTCGGACATGACTGAGCGACTGAACTGAAGTGATGTATGAGTCTTAATGCTAAAATTAGTGCATTTGATTAAACTAGAGGGTTAAGTATGGTAAGCACAGTGAAAGTGTTGAGAATCAGCCAAATAACACAGACTTCTTGAAGCACCTGGTCAGTAAAATTATTTCTTCAATTACTATGACAGTCAATGAAGATCGAGTGGAGGTTCTCCAGGTAGGGTCAATCTTTTCCTAAGAAAACTTTAGCCTCAGAAAAAGCAGTACCTGTCTTTCAGGGAAGTCATCAGCACGGTGTGAAAACATGAACACTCTGACTAGAACATATTTATATCTAATAGAGGAGAAGGTTGTGTGAAATCCATTTGCTAGACCTCAAGTGGTCCATTAGTCAGTTTAAGCCTAGAAGCAGTATGATCAGACTTCCCTGACATGTACTCAGGATAAGTGAGGTGGGCACTCTGTGGTATTATTAATGTTTTTCACCAATATTAAGGAATGAATGCAATCATTTTGTAGACCAGTGGTTTAAGGCATGTGCAGTGGTGAAGAATGGGAATTTCAGAGTCTCTGATATGACTGGGTCATCACTTGGTCCAAACCAGAACTTTCTCTTTTCACCAATACTCTTGCCTGGAAAATCCCATGGATGAAGGAGCCTGGAAGGCTGCAGTCCATGGGGTCGCTGAGGGTCAGACATAACTGAGCGACTTCCCTTTCACTTTTCACTCTCATGCACTGGAGAAGGAAATGGCAACCCACTCCAGGGTTCTTGCCTGGAGAATCCCAGGGATGGGGGAGCCTGGTGGGCTGCCGTTTATGGGGTCACACAGAGTCGGACACGACTGAAGTGACTTAGCAGCAGCAGCAGTAGCAGCAACAATTATTGAATTTCCAATGTTTTTTTTTTCTTCTCTCCTTTTCTGAGATCAGTTGTTGAGCTTCCTTAGCCAGTTTTTCTGTGTTATCATTTGATGAAGCATCCCTTTGAACCATGACAGAGGTTTAATGGCTGTTGGTCCCTTTTAGAGTGGCATTTCATGCAGAACTATCAACAAGGTGATTTCTTTTAGCTTTCAAAAGGTCAAATTCAGAATGCCCTGAAATCTTAATAATAGCTAGAGTGTCAGGTAAAAGTATTTATTTCAGTAATTCCTGAACATATGGGCCAGTTTAATTTTATTTCCACCGGAAGTAAGGATGCCACATTACTTCCACAATATTTCAAAATCATGAGCTATGCCAAAATCTAACATCAGTAAAAAAAACTTGAAGTTTTGACCTTGGCTAAAGTACAAAACTTTGTCAAAGTGTATAATTCAGCCTGTTAGGCTGTGAAGCCATAGGTTAAGATGTTGCCTCAACAATGTCAACAGAACGTGTAATCACACATCCAAGCAATATTTGGCATTGCCTTCCTTTAATTAAGAACCATCAATGAATAATGATATATCAGCCTTACCCAGTGGAGTTTCCTATAGATCACCCTGTGGTCAGGAGGTCATTGTTAGTGTTAAACACTCATTAGTTACTTTATTTGTAACAGAGGGGAGAAGGATATCTGGGTTAAAGTTATTACAACTTAAGAGTTATGTGAACATCATAGGGGGTGAGCCAACTGGCTGAGAAATATTGAATGTGATGAGAAATCAAGTGAACTTCTAGTGCATGAGGTAAAAAGTGGTTAACAGGGATCCCAGAACAATTTTCTCAGTGACTTTCACCAAAAGGGCACCGGCCATAAAGGCTCTAAGTAAGCAGGGTGTTTCATGCCCCAGGGTCCAGTTACTGGCCTTAATACCCTACGGCAGGTATCAGGGAAGTCCCTGTTTTTTGAGGTTAGTACCCGCAGAGCATTTCCTTCCTTTTCATTTACAGAAAGTAAAAAAGAGACTCTGATAATTGGGATGCCCAAGAGTTTCCTTGATGGTTCAACCGGCAAAGAATCCATCTGCCAATGTAGGAGATGCGGATTCAATCCCTGGGTCAGGAAGCTTCCTTGGAGAAGGAAATGGCAACCCAGTCCAGTATTCTTGCCTGACAAATCCTATGGACAGAGGAGCCCAGCAGGCTATAGCCTTTGTGGGCACAGAGTTGGACACTACTGAGCAACTGACACAAGGACATGTAGATTCACCAGAATAAGACTTTGAAGGCTATGTTATCTGGTTCTCCCTATAAAATTGTGTTGGGGTTGTTATTGTTGAATAAAATGTATAGAGGTCTGGCCATAAGAGAGAAATTTGGAATCCAGTTTTGACAATAAACAATTAGCCTGAGAAAGCTTTGCAGTTGTTTCTTAGCTTTGGGTTTTGGGGAACTTAGGACATCATGAAGTCTACCTGGATCTAGGTCTTAGGTAGTTAGAATAGGAAAAAGGAGTCCATAATGGCAATGGCTAAAAGACAAAGGGAAAAGCCCACAAAAATAGAACAAAGAAAAGTCCAAGGACCAGAGTGGGGACCTCAAGTAAAACGAAACAGCCCTCCTGGCTAGCCCAATTACATAGGGCAGGCTCAAGGGGAGAAGAAAAAACATATAAAAAGAGGATCCAAAATCTGGGAGCTTCTCTTCCCTTCACATCTTTTGGGTCAGCCTGCCCTCACACTTGAGGATGTATTTTCCTTTGCTTGCCAATAAAATTGAGCTATAACACTGGCCCACGGTCACTTCAAATTTTTGCTGCAGCGAGACAGAACTGAGGAAATTACACACTCTCCCAATTAGGCGTAGCCCTGGTTCTGATATCAGATGCCCTAAATATCTAATCTGGGCTAGTGAAAATTGCAATTTTTCTTTGGTGATCTTATACCCCTTTAAGGCTGCTGTTTTCCTGAGGAGGTTTGATTAAGAAGAAGACAAAAAGCAAATTATCCACATTTGCAACAATGTAGAAACCCTAGGGAACTTTTTATCTTCTAGATCAACCTTCAGGATTTGTGAAAAATAAGGCCCTTCTGTATAACCCTGAGACATTACTGTCCAGGTAAATTGTTTCCTAAGGGAAGGCAAAAGGGTATTGGCTAGCTTCATCAACTATAGTACCAAATAATGTACTGAGTAAATCAATTACAGTAAATAATTTACTTCCAGAGGGAATGGATGTTAGTAATGTGTGATGGTTAGGAACAAAAGATGTCCAGGGATAACAGTGTTGTTTATTGTCATGGACAAACCTCCACCATCAGTCATTAGGTTTTCTCATTGCTAAAATGTAAGTGATACAGGGGCTGGTACAAGAAATAATGAGGCCTTGAGCTTTGCACTCTTCTCTTGTGGATTTTATTCTCTGAAAGGCTTCTTTGCTTATACCATACTGATGAATTCTAAGAAGAGATTTTGAGAGGTCTCTTAGAATTTTGATGGGAGTTACTCTGCGAATTTCATCAATATCAGTGGGAGATTTTGTCTGTAAAGAAGGTGGTAGATGATTCCATAGGGACAAATCATCAATATTTCCAAAATCTGCTCTAGTACTCTCAGAGATGGAACAGATAAAAGGTGTCAAAGGGTCATTTAATTTACTTGGTAGATTACTTTGATATTGTCAATTTCTAGAATTTTATCCCCCCTTTGGGAGAAATTCCAGCATGATACTTCTCTGAGAGGCCTCAGCCTAATAAATGGATGGGAGAGAGGAGCTGAGGAGAAAAGCATGTGTGTCTCTCAAAGGGCCTGACTTAAAGGGAGTAGATTCAGAGACAGAAACTTTTGAGGTACATTAGGCATCCCTACTATTTGAACTGTTTTAGTACTGCAAGGCAGGGGCTATTTTATAGTGGTGACATTGAGCATGAAGAATGAGATTCTAGTGTCATTAGGACTAGAAAAGTTCCATCCTTAATATTGATAAGTTTCATCCTTAATATTGATGTGTTTCTCTAAGCAAATTAAGAGAGAGGATTGAAAAGATTCCCTGTAGGTCCTAGGAGCCCTGTCATTGAGAATTAGAAGGACTTTGGAAAGACAGATTAGAGGGCAGAAATTGCCTAATGTGCTGAAATTTGTAGTAATCTATTTCCCAGTGTTCTAGCTCTCTGCAGTAATAACAGAAACTAGGAGGATTTTGATTTCATTTAGAAGACTCTATTTTCATGAGTTGAAGATAATGCTGAGGTGATTCGTCTGCAGTGTGAGAGAGCTGGTTTGCCAGACTGACTAAATCTGGAGCAGACATAGTTTCCCATTCCATGCTGGTTCTTTTTACCAGAAGGTAAATGTCTCAGTTCAGCTGCTCATGTGGAATGACGTCTTAAGAAACATCAGTATTTTCTTTAAAAATAATCAGAAGTTGATTTTTATAATCATGATCAGGTTTGTCAGATGTTTGCATACAAGTCTGAAATTTCTTCCGATCAACTGACTTTGGAAAGTCCCTAGGAATTATTCAGTGAAGTTGGCTGCATTGCCTGAGACTGATCATATAGTAAAGTAGTGGACTGGTCTTCTGCTTGTAATTCTAGAGACCATTCAGGACTTTCCCAATTAGTGGTTTTCACTCAATACTGAGTCTACCCTTAGGTACCAGCATATGAACTAGCTGATACCTATCAGAGAACCAGGTTGATAAGTTTGAATGACTACATTAAATTCCTCACCAAATCTGTAAGGCTTTTCAGCTGCTATGGGAAAATCTTTGACTATGTTTCACAGTTTAATCCAGAGAGTATAAGAAATTTAGAGTCTCTTGATTCTCAGATAGCTTAATTTTAAAGTGACAGGTTCTGACAATTCAGAGCAAAAGGCTGTGGGGAGCATTTTGGAGAAAAGGAGGAGCTTGGGAATTGAAACTGAAGGCCTAGTGGAGATGTAGGCTACATAGAAGAGCAGGAGGAAAATGGAACAGAAGGCAGAATCTGGCTACAAAAACCCACGGAAGACAAGATGGCAACAGAGGCAGGGCCTGAGGCTTCAGAAGCCACTTTATCTTTCTTCAATCATTTTATATAATTTTAAAATCTTTGCAGTGAAGCAATTTTATACTGCTGATAACATTGGGAAGTTTCAAAATATCAATCAAAATAAGCATTTCCCTCAATTTTGAAAATGTTTGAGCTGTTTTAGTCCAATTTGGTTTTAAGGAAATTAGTTTGGGAAATTCAAATTTTCCCCATAATGGCCACTGATGTTCTAAATAGCCTTTGGTCAGGTTGGTCCATTTAGTTAGAAGCATGAGAGAGAAACTTGATTTTTAAACTTAAAATCAAATATGCTAGAGATGCTATGAGGGGCAGCCTTAAAATACTCAGGTAACTGGGATTTCACTTTTTAGGGATATTTTTACTGGAGTAAAGAACAATTTTCAAACAGCTTAAACAGTTTACAGCACAAAGAGCTCAGTTCAAACACCTTGAACAATCCCAACCAGTCTTCAGAGGACTGCTCAGTCCCAGAAGAGCCAGGCCAAAGAAGTTTTCTAGCCAGTCTCTAGAGGACAGCTCTTCCAAAGAAATCAGCTGAATGCTGAAAAACCCAACACTGTTTCAAAGAAACAACCTGTGATCATGGAGGAATGGATTGAGGTTAGCCAGCTTCAGTAAAACTGTCTGATCTCAAAATCAGACCAAAGTGCCAAATGAATACTCACATATAGAACAAGGCCTTAACCAACAGAGGAAACCTTTAAATAGATCCCAAATAAAGCCTGGAGAGCTTCAAATCCAGGAAGGGCATGATCTCAGACCCAGAAGACATACTTTCAAATACCGGGGTTAGTGAGAAAGCAGGGAACAACAAAAAACTCTATTGTGGGTACCTCACCTGTTTTGCTCAGCAGCCTTAAAGCTTCGCTAGTCCCTGTGTAGGCCACCAAAATGTTGATTTAAAACAAACAGGCTGCCAGATATTTCTTCAGGAAAAAAAAAAAGTTTAATTTTGAATCAACAGAGAATTTGGGTCTGCAAACATGGCAAACTATCTACAAGCCCCTGCATTGCAAGGGAAGGAGAGCACTTTTATGGAAGGAAGAGGAAATTGTGAGGGCTGCAGTCCACAAAGAGCCCTTGGTTTTTCATTGGCCCAATTCTTGCAACAAAAGAAAAGGAGTCTGTCTTCTTCCTCTTGGGCTCTGCTTTCTTCACTGTGCGTGGGATCTCCCCTCTCTAGTCTCCCAATTCTATCTAATTGAGGTTTCGTTTATTAATAAATAGTTTTTTTATAGCTGAGACCTCCACTCCTGTAATAAAAGACAGATTAGCAGGAGAAAAAAGGACAGAAGTTTAATTATATGCATATCCCCTGTGTACATGAATGAATATCCCCTATGTGCTTAGGAAAACTGAGTAACTCCCAGAAATGGTCTGAACCACCACCTTACAACCACCTCCAGCTAAAGACAAAAGATGTTGGTAGGGGGAGCCAGTTGTGGGAAGTTATCAAGAAAATCACAATCAGCAAGGCTATGTGTTGTTATGCAGATATGTCTTTGGCTTCTCCATTGATAAGTTTCTAATTACGTAGTCATTCTTCTCGGTACAGAGGGGTATACCCACACAAATGGAATTTTTCCTTATGAATTCAAGTTTCTCTTACAAAAGGGTAGCATTTAATGGATTTTCAGAACTTCTCATGGGTCTGGACTTTCATAAAAATAACCAACCCCAAATAATCTTATGCCAAAGAGGCATTTTGAAGGGTGCAAATTCTGCTCTCCTTCAATCCTGTTGCTGTTGCTGTTCAATTGCTAAGTTGTATCCAACCTGTAACTCCATGAAGTGCAGCATGCCAGGCTTCCCTGTCCTTTACTATCTCCCAGAGTTTGCTCAAATTCATACCCATTGAGCAGCCGCCCGGCCAAAAGGAGTTACACCGCGTCCGAGGTAAGAGGTGGCGGCTGGGAAGAGCCACCACACGCGCGAGGCCAGGGGCGGTGGCCGGGAGGAGCAACCCCATGTCCAAGGAGCGGTGGCTGCACGGGCACAGGAGGGCCTAGAGGAGCTATCCCACGCTGAAGGTCAGGAAGGGCAGCGGTGAGGAGATATCCTTCATCCAAGGTAAGGAGCAGAGGCTGCGCTTTGCTAGAGCAGCCGTGAAGAGATACCCCACACACAAGGTAAGAGAAACCCAAGTAAGATGGTGGGTGTTGCAAGAAGGCATCAGAGGGCAGACACACTGAAACCATACTCACAGAAAACTAGTCAATCTAATCACACTAGGACCACAGCCTTGTCTAACTCAGTGAAACTAAGCCATGCCTATGGGGCAACCTAAGACGGGTAGGTCATAGTGGAGAGGTCTGACAGAATGTGGTCCACTGGAGAAGGGAATGGCAAACCATTTTAGTATTCTTGCCTTGAGAACTCCATGAACAGTATGAAAATGGAAAATAGATAGGATACTGAAAAAGGAACTCCCCAGGTCAGTAGGTGGCCAACACACTACTGGAGATCAGTGGAGAAATAACTCCAGAAAGAATGAAGGGATGGAGCCAAAGCAAAAACAATACCCAGCTGTGGATGTGACTGGTGATAGAAGCAAGGTCCGATGCTACAAAGAGCAATATTGCATAGAAAGCTGGAATGTCAGGTCCATGAATCAAGGCAAATTGGAAGTGGTCAAACAAGAGATGGCAAGAGTGAACGTCAACATTCTAGGAATCAGCGAACTAAAATGGACTGTAATGGGTGAGTTTAACTCAAATGACCATTATATCTACTACTGCAGGCAGGAATCCCTCAGAAGAAATGGTGTAGCCATCATGGTCAACAAAAGAATCCAAAATGCAGTACTTGGATGCAATCTAAAAAATGACAAAATGATCTCTGTTTGTTTCCAAGGCAAACCATTCAATATCACAGTAATCCAAGTCTATGCCCCAACCAGTAATGCTGAAGAAGATGAAGTTGAACGATTCTATGAAGACCTACAAGACTTTTTAGAACTAACACCCAAAAAAGATGTCCTTTTCATTATAGGGGACTGGAATGCAAAAGTAGGAAGTCAAGAAACACCTGGAATAACAGGCAAATTTGGCCTTGGAATGCGGAATGAAGCAGGGCAAAGACTAATAGAGTTTTGCCAAGAAAATGCACTGGTCATAGCAAACACCCTCTTCCAACAACACAAGAGAAGACTCTACACGTGGACATCACCAGATGGTCAACAC